>JAAGKR010005916.1:24061-47092 GCA_011419295.1 Clarias macrocephalus
TGCCCCCCCCCCCCCCCCCCCATGCACATTCACAATTTTATAAATAATAAATCTGATCTTTATTGATTCCCCGATACTTTCATATAATTTTTTTGCCTGTTGGCAAATAGAGAGCTACATAAGAAGGTTTTCTAATAGCTGAATTTCCGTTTAACATAAAAATAAATCCCATCACTGAGGTGACGAGAGCTATGGGTGTTAAATAAGGAAAAGGGAATGCACCTGTACAGCAAAAGGTTAAACATGTGGGAATGGCAGCTTTTTACAATCCAATAAAACTCTGATGGATAAGCCCATATACTAAATCCAGTCAGATATTATTTCCTACCAGAACATTTCCTACCAGATGTCTTCTAAATGTTTCATTTTGTGAAACCCCCCCAAAAAAAAGTTTTATGACTTCCATTTCACACTGGCTTTAACAAATCTCAAATTATATAAAATCTCAGCAAAGCAAACGGCCAATGAGCATTTATCACATTAAAAGTGCGAAAGAACATTTCTGTCCTGTATATTCCCCCACATCATTATTCTTCTATTTAACAAATCATTAAACAAATTATCTGTCTTCGTTCGAGAGGATAGAAATTGAATTCAGTCTGACCTCAATCTGTTTACTCACTAGTGATTTAGGTGAGCTAATCAATCTGTTTACTCACTAGTGATTGAGATATTTTGATGAGTCCGGCTAAAAATTGGACTGGTAGCTTATTATGCTGCATCAAAAGCTGTCTGTATATTTCTCATATAAAACCAAGCAGACCGTCTCGCTCCCTCACATGTGCATTCTAACATTTCATATCCGCAGTCACAGAGACTTGCATGAAAGGGCATGAAATGTCATTCAATCTGTTTAACAGTCAGCGAGCACACATCATTAGCCTTTTAAGGCATGTTGACTTCCACTCACTCCCATAAATCACTAGCCAGTTCCTAACGGAGCCGAGACACACTGCTGAATATCAATTTGGACGGGAAGAGCTGGCTCCGCTCCGTTCCAAACAAGAGGCATCGATGGAGCCATCCGTAAAGCATAGGCCGAAGCTCAGAACAATATATTTTAAGGCGTGAGTAATGCGGGTAGACAGGGGATGAAGTAGCTCGGCTCCGGCGGTGGGAGTACGTGGAGTGGAGCCAGAAGTCAGTGACAGGTGGTGTGCGTGAGAGCAGCGGTGCGAGCAGGGAGGACAGGTAGCACACACAAATGAGCCAGGGCTGTAGTGCAGGTCCTGGCTCTGGGCCCAGATGTAACGTGACAGCGGCTGCTTCACATTAAGGCTGGCCTGTGGAGGGAGGCAGAGAACGGGTCGCTCAGATTTACAGCGCCTAAAGCCGCTCCTGCATTCGGCAAGTGTAGCCATGCAGTAAACAGCCAGCCAACGGGCATTAATCAGAGCCAGCGCTGCTGTCTGAGGCGCGGGGAGTGGCCCAGATCACCTGCCTGCATCTCTAATAAACACCAGTGCAGAGGAGTGCAGGAAACTGGGAAAACGGATGAAAAAGGAATTATTGAACGATCACGTGCTAAGCTCTGAATCCACTGTGATGCTGAACATGATACAGAGCTTACTCATGATGAATGAATGAATCAATGCATTTAGTAAAGAAAACCAGACAAAAACAAAAAGGAAATAAATAGAAAAATACAGAAGAGAAGAAACAAAACAAACAAAAAAAAAAAGAAAGGAAAGAAGAAATTCGGAAATGACAGGAAAAAAGATAAAAAAAAACAAAAAGGAAGCAGAGAACAGGAAAAAAAGCATGTTGGTAGGTAGGGAGGGAGGGAGAAAGGAAAGAAATAATGGAAGGAAGAAAAGAAACACAAATGCCAGGATGAAAAGAAGAAAGGAAAGAAGAAACAAAAGAAAAGCAATAGAGAAAAGGACAGATGAGAGGCAGAGAAGTCAAGGAAAAGGAAGGAAAGTAAGAAAGAGAGAAGGAATGAAGATAGAAAGGGGAAAGATCACCGGACTGTGTGTGATAATGGCATTTACGTGAATAATAAAATAATCGAGATCACCAGGTGTGCTGAACAGCGAGTTTCATTATACTGTACAAAGCTTGTAGAGGGAAGTTTGGATAAAACCGAGCTACTATTATTACAAGAATACATTAAATGTAAGACACTGTATAAGGTTATATAAGTGATGCATTTGGCAGAAGCTACTTTTATTGCACTTACTAAAGACCACTGGACATCAGTAAGTAAGCAGAACTACCTCTATGTAACAGCGTATCTAATAGATGACGAATGGTAACTGCATTCATTCACTCTTTATGTGTTAAAAATGCATGCGTTAGACAACTGCACTAGCCAAGTTAAAAAGGAGGAGACAGACCTGGTCATCACAGGGGTTGGGTATCGTTTGAGTTTTTTAGGAAACTGGTGCGAAATCAATACTTTTAAAATGGCACGGCCTCAATGGTGTCTAAACCGAAACCTAAAAAAAAAAAAGGCACAAAAAAGTCTGGATAACAAGAACTGCTTTTTATAAAATAATGAACTAAAATAAAAAAACTAATTTATAACATAAATACAAGTACATACAAAACACAACTAATTTACATACTGTAGAACCAAATGCAACTACAATAATTTAACACTAATAACAGAAAAGTAGTTGCTACAAACCAAATACTACTTGTGCATTTTTTCATTTGGGAAATCATTTTCACGTGTGGTGGAACCGAAATCTGCGCCCTAACTCGGTTCGAGCACATCCTGGTTATACAGGTGCCATATCGGCACATATCGGGTTTCGATACCCGACGCTAGTCACCACTATAGGAGGAGACAGGACTCACAATATGATTGCTGAGTTTACTATTTGAGAGAGTTTTATTTAACATTTGATAAATGTTAATGTTTGATGTATTATAAAAACGCATAATCTATTTCCTTTAACCAGTCAGTCATGCGTTTTTTTTTATTACAATATTGCACATTTGTTATAGAGGTAAATCTGAGTATTTCAATATTGTGATTAATCATGATTAATAAAACAGTGCTGCTGTACTCTTGATGTATTCTTCATTCTGATTGTTCAGTCTTCGTCTTTGGAACACACACACACACACACACACACACACACACACACACACACACACACACGAGTGGCATTCATCCCAACTCACAACTTTGAATTCTGAGCTGTTTTTTATTCCTGGTTATAACTGTGGCATCATCAGGATTCAGGTATGCAGAAGAGGACATAAAGCCATGTGAGGTGACGTATGCAGCAGTTCAAAAAGCCGCAGTTGGGCGAATTCACACATCTCGCTGGAAGCCAGGAAACTCTAACCCTCCGTGGCTGACATCAAGGTTGACGGAAATGGCTTAGACCAAATTAGCAAGAAAGCTCGGAAGAAAAATAAGTCTGTCTGTCGGTTGCTGTTGTGTGAGGTGACTGTGTGTTTACTAGCAACATGAACAGAGTTTTATCGGCGCCACCCATGATGTGCTCTTCTCTTAAGGGATTTGTATAGCCTCCATTCATTTTCAAAGATTGGCTCAATGCATGGGCAGAGACAAACAAGGGGGGGGAAAAAACGCCTTCAGCTTAGTTCTTGGTTCCTACAAAAGCAAAAAAAAAAAAAAAAAACAGCATACGAGGTGAGATGCAAGTGATTTTTTTTTTTTTTACCTGCTGTATAAAAAACTCTGCTGAACAGGAAATCCTGACCTTTCACACATAAAAAGGAGACACGCGGAGCAAAGAGTGAACTGCTGCCTCTAAAGCTTTTTAATCAATAGGCTAGTAAATAATATCAGTTGGAGTGTGGAAGTCGGATGCGGAGGACAAAACCTACTGCAAAAATCCAAACTCAACTTGCAATCAAAAAAACTCGACGGAAACACCCGCACTACGGAACCCTAACTCGCATGCGGCACCTTTTAGACGTATCGCCTTCGTCCCAGGATCTCCTATGTTAAATCTGTACACAATTACACGTTTTATAGACGGTCCTCTGCCAGCGCAGGGATCAATGCTTTAACACCGCCAATAATAAATGAATCTTGTTCTTCTATAAGGGAATAACTCCTTCTGAGAAGCAATTATGCAGTGCAGACTGAGGCTGATACACACAGGAGTGACAGTGCTGCAAACCTAATCAAAGTGTAGACCCAACAGACCCTGCGAGAGCCTTTGCAGTAATTAAGGACAGCAAGAATCAATTTCTCATTTTCAGATAATTAGAGGCTTATGATTCGATGTTCTGCTTCGCTTTAGTATAGAAGGCTTCTGATTTACTGTACGTCTCAGCACATTACACATAAGTAACAAGGCAGGAAATCAAGCTCTTGATATATCCACACTGCAGAGGTAAAACAAAAAAAAGTCAACTGGACATAAAAGCCGTGTAAAGCAATGCTAAGATCGGTCGGTACAATTAATTGCATTTTAGTCAAGATCCATTAAGTAATAGTAGTCAAATATGGTATTAGTATTAGAAGATCACGGACTCTGGTGTCCTGAATTGTGCTTTTAGCGAGGTCAGAAGTTTCTGAAAAACTCCCCATGTTCAAAAGCAGCTCTCTCTCATGCTGGCGACTGAGGGGGGGAAAGGAAAAGGAAAAAAAAAAGGAAAAAAAAAAAAAAAAAAAAAGAGGGCAGGACTTTGAGTAAAAGTTCATGCAGTATGTTTTCCTCAGAGGTGAGGATGTTGCAGCTTTTGGGTGACAAGGGAAAAAAAAAAATAAATAAAAATGCATTGATCAGGTTCACGCATCGATTCTACAAGTCTCTGGAAGTGTGTTAGAGTAATAAAAGATATTGGCTCAGTTGCTGCTCATTCTTATCAATTAATTTGCCGAGTTATTTTCTGCATAAAAAAAAACAACAACATTATTATAAACAGCTGCAGCAATCTTCTATATCTATTTACAATACGAAAGAATAAAAGCTGTAACTGGTTCATTTAAGATGATGAGACTTGGTTTCTAAATTGCTCTGCAACAAACAAATCACTTCAGTTTACTCCACTTAAACTCTGAAAACGCTCACAATCGTCTCAGAACTCATATTTTCTTTAAATACAAATCATAAAAATCTGATTTCTGTACAGCTGCTTTGTGACAATACTTATTGCCTAAAGTGCTAGTCAAATAGAACTGAATTCGATTCCATTGAATTTGAATCCTCATGAGGCTGTAGACTTCCAGGAGAGAATGAAAAGACAGGAAGCAATAAAGAGAGTGCAGTTTGAGGATGAAGCAGCAGAAGAAAGCAAAAAAAAAAAAAAAAAACTGAAATCATGTTTCAACCCTTGAATCATGACCGTCTTACCTTTCGTTATCTGAATTGCGAACTGCGTCAGGGTCGGGTAGTGTGCTGGGGTCAAACTCTTCATCAGCTCCTGAGAGGTACGCCACCACCTCCTCCTCCTCCTCCTCATCATCCTCTTCTCCATCCCCAACATCGGCCTTCTTTTTCTTCTCCTGTTGAAAACAATAAACCAAAATGACATATCTATCTGCAGCTCTTATCAGCTTTTTCACGCGACAAATCGTCTTGCCTATATACCAACCTTGTGAAACACGGCTGCCAAAAGGACAATGAAGTGAAAGAAAAAAACTGGACAAATCTTTATCGATTTGTTTTAAGTGGCCAGGCGATAGCCTAGACCAGCTTCTCCACGGCTAGTGAACTTAAGTAATGGGATGAGTCTCATTAAATTGTGTGACTCAACAAGTTCCCTGTTTAATTGATTGAACCATTCAGTCTCCACTCAATCCTTATAAACGCAAAAAAAAAAAAAAACCTACAATTAAAAAGTTTTTAAAGTAATGAAACTCAATCAACCAGAATATTGTTTAAGTCAGCTAAAGTTATCTAGTTTAACATACCTGAGGAAGAAAACGCCAAAGAATGATGAGAAACAGTGATGCGATTACGTTGAATCACTCTTACGATATATTCATCTAAAGTGTCTCATTTCCTTTATATCAAGTGGTTTGACAACAATTATTCATTTCTTAAAGAATGGGAGTTCATACTTTTTATCCCATTTAAATGTACTTTCATTGTTGTGAAATGTCCACAATTTGATCCCTCACTAGCGTTCTTTTCCCTCTTCAAAAGGCAAGAGACAAGTCTGTGCATTGTTCTCCCTCCTGACATTTAAGCCATGTTCACCTTACTAGCCCAAAGGGACTCCAATCAGACAGACCAGATCAGTTTTAAACTAATGGCGGATTTAATCGGGCTGTTGGAACGCACACACCCTGATCATTTTTCAGATTGGATCTGAGTCAGTTTCATATGTGGTCTTAGATCGGATATAAAGAACTGTGCAAAAGTCTGGAAAAACCCCTTGTTTCTTCATATTTTTCTTCCAAAGAGCCAGACCTTCTTGCATTTTTAATGTAGTGTTGAGGAATAGTTCTCCAGGCTTCTTGAAGGAACTTTTCTGGCTCTCATTTTAAGTCCAGTCCCTGTACCGGAGTAGTTTCAGGGGAATGTTTATGAATCATTTAAGCATATAAAAAAAATCTAACTGGAGGCATGAACCAGTGGAAAAACGAATGCAGATGATGACAGATGATCAGGCCGGTGAGTAGTATACTGGTTATACTGAATGCTGAGTGCTTGGAACAGACGAGAGGGGAAAGAAATGAGGCTGCTGCTGTGGTTGTTACATTAAACAACCAATTTTTAAATTGTATCTTTATATCACAGCTCACCCAATGCAGGACATGCAAGTATTATTTAGCTACACTAAATTTTATTCCAAAGGTTAGGACACATTTTCTAATTCTGTGGTTTTGTTGATTTGTATTTCTTTTTCGCTTGTAAAACAATGCTGAAGGCATTTAAAATATGCAATAATCCCTTTTGAAAAGTTAATATTAAGATTGACATTAAGGCTAATAAAGGTCCGTGAAGCCTTCAGAAGGGCTCTAATCTAGAAATTGGTCATTTCTAAGGCTAGTAACTCTAACCGAACGTCTCCCACACAGCAGAGTTAAGCTTTGATCTTGCTTTCCTGGAATCATCTTCATGAGTTTCATCATGGTGCTTGATGGGTTTTATAAACGCACTTGACAATATTGTTCTTGCAAGTACTGTTGTTACTTAATTACCCAATTCGATGTGTGCTATTTCATAGTCTTAAAATCTCCAGTATTGCTCTAGAATGTAGAAAATAAGATGCAGAAGAAAGCATTAGAAGGTGTTAGGTGTAGTTCAGTGGTTAAGGCATTGGACTACGGTTCAAAAAGTCTCAGGTCCAACCCCAAGTTATCCCCGTTGGGCCCTTGAGCAAGGGCCTTAACCCTCAACTGCTCAAATGTATAATGAAATAAAAATGTAAGTCGCTCTGGATAAAGGAGTCTGCCAAATGCCTAAATGTAAATGTCTCACAGACAGGCCTAAATAAAGTACTAATAAGAATTTACTTGTGCCAAAACAAAATGTCTTATTGCACAAGATGCAAAAAAGGATTTCTGTTTCAGTCTACCGAATAAATGTTGTTCTTTATAAATGACTGAAATAAGCATAGTACATAGTGTTTCACTATGTCTTTGTTGCATATTTTCATAATCTAGATGATATGCAAGATCATAAGGTCATATATGATATGATAATTGTTCAAATTTAAATCTCACATTCTTCTGGTCCTTTAACGATCTGCTTCGTATCCGAAATGTGCTAAAAATTCCTTCCTGCCCTGAGGCCAAGTTGCCTCAGCACCCCTTAAAATTTTTTTTTTAATGCCTTGATGCCCATGTTATTTGTAGGACATTCAAGGAAATTACTGAAATGCCCCTTGAGAAATGAAATTCATACCCTGTTTATTTGATAATGTATCGGTCAATAAAATAAGCAATGTAGCCTGCTATCAATTTTCATCAACAACACTTGCTTCATATTTTAGATGACACATAACATGTCCACCTATGGAAAAGATAACAATGGTTCAGCATGCTTCTATATAATTATAGCATGGGTAGCCTATTACCTTTGTAAGGTATGAATTTATTTTGTATATAATTCTTGTTTAATGGCAAACAGATTGTTGTTTCCCTTTTTGTGTGCCTATGCGTTAATCGTGAGAACTTTAGATATAATCTCATGGCAAATGATGCATACATACAATGAGTTATACTGTAGGTATAGGCTTAAAGTATGTTGAAATGTAATAGGAATACTGTTACAGTAAATGAATAAGTGACACTGGCTTTGTATATGATGGATCTTTAAAAATAAAAAAGTACAGGGGGGTAGTTATACAGTATATGTTCATAAGCAACTACTGCTTACCGAAGATAAGACGGATAGACACGTTATGTTAGGAGGAACTCTCCTTCACACAAATGTGTAATAAATTATATAAATTAGTGATAGTACCGTTAATGCTGGTGATTTTAATTACGTGTTCTCTTCCCAGGTAGAAAAAATAATAATAATTCAATATCAAACAGCCATAGCAATATTAGATATTTATAATGGACTTTGCCTTGGGGTATTGCACCAAAATGATAAAATGTACATTTTTATTTCAACAGTTCATAGGTTTAGTAATATAAATGATTTTGGGTTCGCTGTGGAATGTGCACAGCCCTGGTACTAGTGGTGAGACTCCTATATCTGACCATGCAGCTCTCTTCACTGGAGGTACATTTGCTAACCAGAGGAAAAGCAGTAAAGTGGATCAGAGGAAACTTGAATTAGAACTACTTGTCCTTCTGATCAATTACTAAGAACAGATAAAAACTGTTCAAAAGCAATATGTAAAAAAAAAGGTTGGATGAGTTGATATCTAGATTTTTTAAAAAAGAAACAGGTCCTATATCCAAAGCACATAAAAGAGCAAGACTTAAGAAATAAATAATGTTTTTTATGAGTCATTACATACTTCTCAATATAAGCCAGACTGAATTCAAAATTTTGACAATGAATTTCTGTAAGGGTCTACAGACATTCACGTTTCACCTCTGCAACAGTGCTCATATAAAACTGGTTCACTTCCACAAAATCTCATTAGATTGACTAAAATGCATTTCTCTGAGGGAACCACTCAGAGAAATGCTCCTCCTACAGACATATATTTCTGTAAACCTTCACCTCTAATGACTAGTTAAAACCCTTGCTTTAAGACCGGATCAAGCTGTACCTTCTCTTATCAGTAACGATCGAACTGGATTTGTCAGAGGGAAATACCCTTCTCCTAATGCTGGAGGATCATTAAAATGTCATACGGCACACTTTTCTATGATGCTCAGAGACTTATCTCGCTCAATGATGAATAAGCCTTTGATTGGCTAGAAAGGCCATATTTGGTTTATAGCCTTTCTACATTCGGGATTGTAGGTGATTTTATTAACCTGATACAGAGTCTATACACCTCCCCAATCTTCTGCTGTTCTTACAAATGGTCATAGATCTGCACACTGTAGCACTGATCGAGGCATCACAGAAGGTAAGTGCTTTGCTATTTGCTTCATCCACGAAACCTTGAATAAAGAACAGCTGTCAGACATGCCAAAGATATTAGAGGTTTTACTTTGGGTGATTAACAATGCAAGAATTCGGTGTATGCTGATGATGTCCTGATTTACTTACCCCGACCCCCCCAGAGAATCAACACCCAAGGTAATCAAACTAATTAGCAAATATGACATTCTCTGGCTATAAAATACATTTCTCATTATGACCACTCATTTCCAAACCTTTTCGGTCATCCTCTCAGAGACCAGCCATTTGGATATTTAAATTTCCCCCACCACAAAAATGTATTCAACCACAACTCTACTCCTTATTTTTTTACCTTCCAAGACTGACCTTGACAAATGGGGCCGATTTTATCTTCATGGATAAACCAAGACATATTCACCAAATCAAATTGAATTGAATTTCAAATGAGTCCAGTGCCACTGTTAAAGAAAACCCTGGCACAAATAAATAGTGCTATTATTTAATCCGGTGGTTCCCAACCTCTGTTCCTTGGAGCCCACCGGCTGGCATATAAGAAAAGCTAAAGCGCCCTCACACCAAACCGGTTCAGCCCAGCTCAGCCTAGCCCATATGCACTAAACACATTATGTTAAAGTACATTACATTAAAGCATTAATTTACCTTTTTAAAATTAGGAGATACTTTAGGCCCTGATTGTCATCCCAGATAAAATGTTTCCTGGTATGGATTATTAATGACCCACCTTATACCTGGATTAGTCATTAAAGCACACTGAATAACAAATAGCTAAAAAAAACTTATCTATAGATATATTTTGTCTTGACACCATCCTGTCTTACAGGTCTAAAGATAAGTCCTTCAAGCTCATGACTTTGTTTTCAATCTGACATCAACGGAGACACCTTACAGTATGTAGACAGGTGTGTGCCTTTCCTAATTATATCCAATGTATTCAATGAGGCCCATGTGGACATTGTTTGGAGTCGGATGCACCAGAGATCAATTGCAAGTGTCGTCATAAAAGGTCTGAATGCTTATGTAAATGGGACACTTCAGACTTTTTCTTTTCCTCAATAAATTAACAGAACACTCAAAAACAACTGCTTTTCTTTTGCCATTATGGAGTATTGTATGAAAAATGATTAGTTAAGCAAATTAATTAATGAATAATTAAGCAAATAGTTACAAGCCTTCCACTGGATAACTATTGCCTTTAATATGATTAATATTGATTAATATGTTTCACAAGTTATTAAACCCTAACTGATTCATTGAATAGCAACCATGTGGCTCAAGAAGCCACAACCACAGAATACTGTAAGTCACAAGAAATATCCTGCGGTTGTGGCATAGATGTTGCTCTGTTTCAAGGGTCAATTTATTGGCTTGTATCAAGCAAAGAAAACAACTAAGGAGATTGCTTATGCCAGCCTTTATTCAGTTTCTCTTCCTAAAGAAGAAGGCAGCCACCCTTTCATTGAAACCACTTCTGATGAGGCTTCGACAAGAAGTAGATGGATGAACTAAATGGTCAGATCCATCTTTAAAGTCCTGTGTTGGATTTTTTCTATTTCTTAAGAATTTAACTTTAAGGTACTATTCATCAGCTGAAACTTCTTTTGTCCTCCACTTGTCCAGTTTCCTCAAATTTGTCAAGGACACCAGGGCAAGACATGATGAGTTTTCAGCTAATAGCTTTTTGGGAATCACAAAAATAGCATTTTATTCCTGGCAGACGGTCATATTGAGCAGACTAAATTAAAGAAATGGGAACAAATGTTTTACTGCAAAAAGTGCCTAAAGATCCAATTGAAAAATTGGTTGTTTATGTAACTACTTCAGCGGCAACCTCGATTCCCCTCTCGTCTGCTCTAATCTCTTAGCATTCAGCATCACCAGTATACTAATCACTGGCCTGATCATCTGTTATCAACTGCACCCACTTCTCACTAGCTTATGCCTTAAGGTTTGTAAGCCATGATATAGCACCTGAAGGAGAAGAGGTTAAGGGTCTTGCTCAGGGGCCCAACAGTGGCGGCTTACCTTGCTCTGATCACCAACCCAGAGCCTTCACAACACAGAGTACATCTCTCCTGCTAAAGTTGTAGATTTACCAGGATATCTACCTGGAGACAGGTTACAAACAAGTCAGAGGGATTTAGTTGCTGTTTTTCGTTATTAACCCGCTTCATAAAAATGAAGACTTCCCACCTTGCCTTAACTCTGTGCTTACTGACTGGAAGATTAAGGGCATAAATGTGGATGGAAATGAAGTATGGGGAAATAATATTCTCTGCTCCCAACAGGCTAGAAGCAACTTTAATATTCCCAAGTTCTTCTTGACTTCTATTCATTTTTATAGGTTCACGGCTTCATACGTTACAAATTATAGCTGCTTGGAGATGGGCTTGCCGTCTCCCATGTAGAATAGCTCTTGAAGGACACAAAAGGTGGATAATGGAGATAAGAATAAAAGGCAGCGGGGAAACAGATCTGGGATCTAAAATTGATTTAGCAGACTGGAAAGATTGATGTGAACAACCTAAAGGAAAGAAAAAGGGGAAAAGAAAAAATTTCATTGGCTCTACATTGCCCCAGTAGCTTGGCCTAAGATGAACTGAAATTTATGCAAATATTGCAATAAATGTCTTTTTATTTGGGTCCTTTATTTATTGTTTTTGGGACTGTCCACTTATTTTGCAGATTTAGTCTGAGGTAATTCTGCAGATGGGGAAAAGTTATAAATGATGCTTTCAACTCAGCTGAATCAGAGAATAAGTCAATACCCTGGATAGAAAAATGCATGTTTGAGGATTAGATGTAAATTTTTTGTGTATTATGGGATTGGAAGAGATAAAACAGCATTCCTGTGCTGTGTGTGAGATTCATTAAAAATTCTGCTGACACGTCTGTGGTTTAAAGTCTCGCATCAACACATGCAAAGCTCAAGCTTCAATGATTTACAATGAGTGATGAGGGAGGAAGTGCGAGAGAGGGACTTTGGGTTACGTATTCACGATACTGCGAAAAACTTGTGCGTGAATGCGCTCGACCGATCGACGGCTCGGGTTATAAATGGCTGCACACTTATTGCTAGTAAGGTGTGATTAAAATGCATTAGGGTTAGCGTGCAGCATCGTTTCTTTTTTTCTTCGCCGACATTAGCCGGGCCTAGGCGCCTGTTTCACCAGTCACAACGCTGAACGCATTCTCATTTACACATTCATCACTTTGCTCCTTGCTTTAAATAACTCCTCAATCTCACCCTCCCAAAATCTGCGCCATCACTTCAGCCCGGGAAATCATTTCCTAAAGCGGCTGCAGCTTGCAACTACTTGAAATTCATGTCATCTTTCCCGTAAACCATGTCTCATCAGTTCTTGTGTATATAAACGTCAGGCGCGCACATATACGGGTCCAAAAGCGATTGCACCACACAGCCAGCGTCTGAGCGTGAATAACCGAATAAAAAACGTAACCATTAGATTTTTTTTTTTTTTTTTTTTTACAATCTCATCAGAGCACTGTCATTTCCTGGACATGGCAATATTCTGGATTTTTAGAGGTTCATCTCTGCAGGCCACTGAACTTCACATTTACCACGACGAAGTAACGGTAAACAGGAATGCTTTGCGACCGGTCTCTTATGTCAAATTAGTCGTTACATCAGTTCATTCAGGCAGACAAGTGATCATTACACATTTCTGCGAGATGCACTCACCATGTACTGCAATCACAATTAAACACCAGAACCGCAATTAAAATTCTAATCAACACGCTACAGCACTTTTTCACTCCCACAGCCTGAAACAGGAAGCCTCGATTAGTGGGTGCTTTCAAAACAAAAAATAGTTATTCTGCACATTCTTATCGTTTCCCACATTATCAGTATTACTGATGTCTCTGGTTGATTCCGCGTGTCACATGATCACAGCTGAACCGTCACAAATCAACACTACAACACTGGGATAGCCTTTCATTAGAACACTGGAATCATGTTGTTCTTTCCTCATTACTTTCTCTTTATTACTACAATTCGTTTTCCTCCTCCTCTCTCTCCATGTCGCTCTGATTCCTTTTCACTCTCTGCCGTTCTGCATCTCATTTACTCTCGTATCTTTTCTCTTGCTCGTCTGTCTTTCGAACTGGCTGTCCACCCCTTTCTCTCGGGCTTTAGGTACAACGTACAGTACTGTGCAAAGGTCTTGATCCAACCCTCATTTCTTCATATTAAAGTATTATGTATTATTCTTTTGTCCTCCACTTGTCCAGCTTCCTCGAAATTTTCAAGGACACACTGTACACCTTGCCAAGATATATTACGTTTGTAGCTAGTAGCTTTTTTGCGAATCACCTTGTTGGTGCAAAAATAATATTTTATGCCTGTCAAATCTCGTCTAATCTTTGGCATACTGATTAGATAAAATTACAGGGAGGGAACAAAAGTTTGACTTTGACATGCTGCAAAGTAGATAAAGATACAATTTGAAATTTAATTGGTTAAGTTAAAATCTCAGCAGCAGCCTCATTTCCCCTCTCATCTGTTCCCATCCGTATACTAATCACCGGCCATCATCTGCACCGGTTTCTCACTGGTTCATGCCTTAATTTTTTTAATTCTATGATATAGTGCCCTGTAGGAGAAAGGATTAAGGGCCCTGTTCATCTGGTGCAGCCAAAAATGAGAAAAAAAAAAAAGCCTGGAGAACTATTCCTCAAGATTACATTAAAAATACAAGAACATCTGGCTCTTTGTTAGCAAAATATGAAGGAATGAGGGGTGACTCAAGACATTTGCACAGTACTATAATGCGGCGGTCTCTCTTAGTTAATCTCTCGCGCACCGTCCGTCCCTCTCTCTTTTCATCTCTGCATGCGTCTCATTCACTCTCCCTCTCCATCACGCTTTCGTCTTTTTTCGTTTTTGGACTGACTGTCATTTTTAGTTACACTGCATTTTGGATATTGTAGTTTTTTTTTTCTTTAATTTTATACCATAACACCAGCACTGTCCATTTTGTTCGTTATTTATTTATTTATTTATTTATTAATCCATCCCCTCAGTCGCGCCACAAGCCGCTTCCTGATTGATTGGGAAATAAAAAAGCAATAAAAAATTCTGTCAATTTTCGAGGCATTACTGTTACACAAAAAATAAAAATAAAATGTAAAAAGCACAGATGGCAGAGCCGCATTCCATCTGCCTTGCAGACGCTTCCTGTAGGATTTCACATACAATATGCACTGGGTACTGAAAGGGGGGGGGGGGAGTGTGAACGCAACTTTACTCGCTTTCGTATTAAGATTTCACACTCTATTGTGCTTAAAAGCATCTTATCTACATCTCGACTTTAATGTCAGCATAAACACGGTTGAAAATATGGCCAGCACATTTGCAGTGTGAACTTCTCTGTTACAAAACTGATCTAAATGTGTGATTAACTAACTGGGTTGTTTCTCTCAAACACTGCAGTCTGTGGAAAGTTCCTAAAATTATTTCTGGTGCGACGCTGAATTTTTTATTTTTTTTTATTTTACAGATGATTAATAACACTGGATAGAAGGTTCGTATATTTGACCCTATAAAGCGTACGTTTCTGGTTTAAGGCTGCACGTTTTACGCAGAACACTCATTAATCAGCTGATCTAACCCTAAACCAGTGTTCATCATTCATAATCACACTTCATTACAGAAATCCCTCGAGGCCACAGCACGTTCACGTTAGGTGGTTTGTGTTTCGAGCTGATTATGTGTGCCTGCTTTAACACAGATGTCACCCAGTTTAAAGTCGTAATCATGAACTGGTAAACATACCGGTTAACTGACTGGAAATGTAAATATTGAAGTAAATTTATGTCTTCATGGCCTGCTGCGAAAAAGTGACTATTATCTGCCCAAATACATTGCAAGCATTCTTTTCAATGAGAGCAATAATGCATAGACTTACTACCAGCATCAACACAAGACCATGTATAACCACTACGTTCTCAAAATTGTTTAAATCTGATTAGCCAAACCGTGTTGATTAGTTTTCTACAGCAGCTCTGAAAGAAGTATCAGTTCTATATTAAAGGCTCATTCTGATGCGTTCTCATTTCTATAGCAACAAAATATCCACATGGACTTGTAGAATCGCCACATAACTCCTGTATGATAAAGTAAATAAATACAACAATGGTTATACACACTCATCTTTTATACCGCTTTATCCTGTATTCAGGGTCATGGGGGAGGGGGGGGGCCTGGAGCCTATCCCAGGTGACTTATGGCATAAGGGGGGGGAACACCTTGTGCCAATCCATCGCAGGGCACACAGACACATACACTCACACACACACTATGGGCAATTTGGCAACAACAATTAAATTAACCTACATGTCTTTGGACTATGGGAGGAAACCAAAGTACCTGGAGGAAACCCACCAAGCACGGGGGAGAAACATGCAAACTCCATGCACATGCACACAGAGACGGGAATCGAACCCGGACCTTGGAGATGCAAGGCGACAGTGCTAACCACTACAGCGCTTGCCGCCCTTATGGTTATACATATGCGTGTTAACTCAAAAGACACAAGTCCCGATCTTTTTTTTTTACATTCCAGAACAATACTGGAAAACCATGAAATTACACATATGACATTAGGAAATGAATTGAAAACAATTACAGCAGTCAGTTGTTATTTTAAGACACAGTTATTCTGGAATAGTTCTTGCAAGAATGGTATTGTCATGTGCATTTGTAAAACCCATCAAGCACCATGATGAAACTGGCTCTTATGAAGACCTTCCCAGGACGGCAAGACCAAAACTTACCTCTGCTGCAGAGGAGACGTTCATGTAGAGTTACCAGCCACAAAAATTAGAGCTGATCAAGATTAGATTCGATTATTGCATTTTTTGGATGCCTTTAGCATTGTTTTACAATGTAGAAAGAAAGAAAAATCAGGAGAGAGCATGGAATTAGATGGTGTGTCCAACCTTTTGATGTGTTTTAAAAGTCTTACTAGTTTTATTATATGATATTGTTAATGGATTTTAAAACATTCAAAGGTTATTTTTTCTTCCTAAAAGTGAAGTTTTTATTCATACTGTAGGTAAGCCTCCAGTCGAGGAGACACTGTGCGTAGTGAATGCTTGGCAACAAGCCGAATTGTTTTTGGTGGTGAGGGAAGCAACTGTTGATAACGGGAAGTAAAACACTTTTACAGTCATTCAACAACATTTATCACTATTATAAATGAACAGAAAGTATGATGCGTGGTCCTAATAGATAAAAAAAAAGTTAATCTACTACAAACACCAACCAAACCCGAAGCGTTTCATAGTAGCATGTTATTAACATTAAGCAGCGTTGTTCTGCTGGCAGAATGTTTTGGGGATCAGCACAGCTTTATTGGTGGCTCTAAGCCTTTTTTAGGTAATTTGTTCTCTGGTTTGTTTCATTATAAGTAAATGAGTGTATACTATTCAGTAGGTTACAAATCCATTAAAATTCTTCCATGATTTTATGGATTACTGCGGGCAAGCCTTAAACGTTTTAATAACTTCAACTCCATTTTTAGCTTCTGCTGTTTTCTTCTTTCATGACTTTGCATACTGAAGGGTCCAGGATGTAGGTAAGAATATACAGTAGGTAATAGCTGGGTTTTAAATCAAGTCGTTTTGTAATTTGAAGGACGGTGGGTGAAAGATATTTGATGCATCTACAATTTTTTTTATTATTATTATTTTTCCCCGATTTTCTTCCTAATTTAGTCGTGTCCAATTCCTCCCCGTCACTAGGGGGCTCCACATTAAGGCTACTACTACCACTCTGTCGGAAGGGCTGAAGACCATCATGCGTTTCCTCCGAACCACGTGACGCCAGCCGACCGCATCTTTTCGAACTGCTCGCTCGCGCACCGTTGGGGGCGGAGTAACACACTCGGAGGACAGCGCTATCCGCTCCTTCCGCTGCGCAAGCTCACAGACGCCCCTGACTGGCTGTAGCGCTCTCTTCCCTCCCCTCTGAGAGAGCTCGACCAATCAGCTCTCTCTAGGCCTCCGGCTGCGAGAGATAACAGCATCAACCGGGAATCAAACTCGCTGATAGGGCGAGCACTTTACCACTGCGCCGCTCGGAGGCCTTGATGCATCTCTCAGTATTAGGATTATGTTCTGATTATGATACGATTATGATTATATAATATCCACCATTTTTTCACATCTTTTATTGATGCACCAAATTTCACATCTCAGCTAATTAGCCTCAGGTTTTTCCATTCAGACGTTTATGTGCATTTATAAAAATTTGCATTTCAAGAGCTGGATGCACATCCCTATAATGTAGCCTTGAAATATGATATGATATACAGCCTACAATTTTAAGGATACTTAAATGGTGTACTGCAATGCATACCATTATATAAACTTGTGCTTATATTACTCATCTCTGGCAGCGTTCCCTATTAAAAGCAATCTCTCGGTTGCTACACATGTAGTGACTTCATTTACAGGTGTAACGATTCCTCCCCCAGGCTCATAGGGATAAGTGTACGGAGTGCTGAGGTCGGGTAGGAACCTGACATGGTGCTGGGTGCGGATGAGTGCGGAGTCCAGGGGAATTCTCTATTTAGGGTGGGGGTGGGAGCGTGTTTTGATGAATAATGAACCTTCCTTGGACAGGTCTCAGCATTGATCAGGAGACAATTGAATGAGCAGCTGCATTTCCATATGGATGTGAACTGAGATATCCCCAAGTGGCGAGAGAGAGAGAGAGAGAAAGAGAGAGAGAGTGGACACACGACAGCTGCCAGTGCCAAATTATGGGCTGCCCGTTCACAGGCTGCATACTAAGAGCACCGGTCTCATGGTGTGACTCACACCCTGTTTCTCGCACAGATAATTTTAGGGTTAAGGTCTGATTACCTCTTTTCACATGTCAGGATTTGACGGTGTGAAACGTGGCTTTTTATAAATAGTCTCGTTTCAGGCGAGGCACAGAACGAACTCTGTGACTAATCCATTTAACTCCCAAATTGATGATTATTGAGTTATAACAGAAGGAACATAATCCATTTAGATCATTACTGCATCAGCGGTGCAATCCAATCCCCATGTTTGATGGTGTATTGCGAAAACTCTAACTCACCTCTTTAGCCTGCTTGCTTGCTTCTCTACGTGCCGCCTTCTCCTTCAGCCTTTTCTCCTGTTTGGGGGAAAAAGAAAAAAAAGATTGATAGACTGCACTGAAGCTGAAGCCAACACAAGCCCTGCACCCTAGTGCTCTTATGTAAGCAGAGCAGGATACAAGAGCAAACATCTCATCAGTCACAGTAAAGAGCAAAGCGACATGCAGCTGGGCTGGATAAAGGAATGGAAAAAAAACTATATATATATATATATATATATATATATATATATATATATATAGGTAGGGTGTGATAGAAAGTGAGAGATGAAGAGTGCAGATGGTACATGGACTGACTGATGGAAACGAGACATGTCCTTCAGGAAGGAGGAGATGAACAAAGCAAAACCGAATGTTCGAGTAAATTGCCTTGTCTAATGCAATGGGATGAACTTTTCAAGTAGCAAACACTACAATGTCTAAAGTGCTGCGACTGAGGATAGGCAATGTTAACGGTTGTATTACATAAGCTTCTAATTTCTTTGAAAAACAAAGCATCCGCTCATGAAGGAATCATTCCATCAGTCGTGATTTACCTAAACCCATCGGAATGCGGATGATGAGGGGAAAAAATAGGTATGACTTTCTAATGACGAGCACAGATAAATCTCGCTTTTAGACCTTGAATACTGATATATAGTTATGCACATCCAATATGCAGAGTGATGAAAAAGCTTTTAGGCTAAGAGAATGTACGTGCCATGAATATCTGCTGCGTGATGCTCTTGGTGTATGGTGGAATAAAATTTGCTACAAAGCAATTGGATCAGTGTTATGGAAGTGACTTGGATTAACTGAGTGTTGTTTTAGCCTGCAAGTGCTGGGAGGGGGAAAAAAATGGGAAAAAAAATCCCTGTAAGACACTTCAAGAAGCCTGACGGAGGTCGGCGAGAAGAAATGCAATGCTGGATTGTAGAAAGGTCAAAAAAAAAAATCTGATTTGATTATTGTGTAGGAATTGTTCATTACTAGATCGCTGCTTCAGGTCATCACTTCCAGGATGTAAATACAAGTTAAATGATGTATATGAATTCTGGCTGTATTATCCACAAGTTAAATGCTTCTCTGAGTATTGCGTCTCCCAGACTAAGCCGCTGAAGAGTAAGAGACCAGGGCGATCAGGGCGGGTCAAAAATTATTCGCACTCCAGCTGTAGAATTTCATGAGTCCATGCTTTTCAATAAAATGTCCATCTGTCAACAAGTTTTCATACTCCCTCAAAAAATGTTTTAGGCTGAGCTGCGAGCCATCAAAAGTGAATCTTTGTCCTCGTAGAGCTGCTTTCAGAGAAGCAAACAGGTGAAAATCAGATGGAACAAAATCAGCGATAAAAGCAGTCGAAAGAATTTTTCCGATAACTGGAGTGTGGATAATTTTTGACTCACCCTCCTATATCTATCTGGCTTCATGTCTTCAATTAGCATCTCACTGTAACGAGCACTGTTGATTGTTACACCTTTTTCCTGATAATGCTCCGATCCTGGACCTTGGGAATCGCAGAAAACTGTAAGCATCAATTTTCCTGCTGATTGTTGACTTTTGAACTTTTTCTTGGTTAGCGATTGATGTTTCCGTTCCATACTCTGAGGTCTGCTCTCAGGCTCGTAATGAAGAATCATTGTCCTGTCACCAGTGATGATTCTCTTTAAGAAACTTTCAGCTTCCTGAGATTATCGTTCCATTTATTTATTTATTTATTTATTTTTACAGATAAACCTGTATGCTTCTGCTTCTGCTATTCCATAAGTTGTTTCCGCACCAGGTACACCCTCATGCTACCTAAAAAAAAAAAACGAATCACTGCACACCGCTCTTCTTTCGTGAAAATCATAAGTTGCAGGTGCTCGCACTGCTGTTACAAATGAACTGATGTAACACGTGATAAAACACCTGAAAAACGTTTTAAGGTAACTAGAGTGCAGATAATTTTTGACTCACCCTCCTATATCTATACATCTATCTATCTGTATCATTTTTTAGGTAGAAGGAGATTTGCCAGAATGTAATTGATGTTTATCTTCAAATCCATTATGCACTGTATTGGCCCTTAAAAACTTGGCCAGCTATAAGTGCACCCTTCCAACCAAAAACATTAAGAACCCATAATGCACTTTTTGTTCATACTCAAATAATCCTATAACACTCATACTCAAATAATCCTAAGAATATTCCAGTGTCATTTGGCCTCTCGTCAGATTTCCTGTAAAAAGTGAATCAATTCCGTCATGAAGTCACACTTAGTTAATTTATTTACTAACTCTTCGGTTAGTTAAAGGTCAAATGACAACGTGCACAGCCGGGAACATAACGTCTATACACTATTATGGACGTTTATGTGATTGAATTTTGTGATGCACAAACCTGTTGTAGTAAAAATTATTGACACCACTGAACAGCTTTATAGCCGTCTATAATCGTGAGCTGTACTATGCTTCTGATTTCCCTACACGAGAGGGCGAGAGTCTTTCAAGCACGACAACAACGTTACAAAAATGTCTTGCTTTCAACACGGAAAAGCAAACACCTCATATTCTCAACGTTCGATTTGTTATAGAAATGGGAACACTGTTGCTAGGCAACTGGAAAAAAGATGAGGCAGAGCATAAATAGTTAATGATTGATGGCTAAAGAAATAAATTAAACTTAGAATTTGTGACTAAATATTAGGGATGGGAATCACCAAAATTGTGATTTTAAAAGTATTATCATTTTTCCGATTAGATATAACATTTTATCATTTTGAATAAAATTTAACAAAAAGCTACATTTTTGCAGAGGAGTGTATCAGTCATCTTCCATAATTATCATCTCTAAACAAACTTAGCAAATAAGTCACTCCTACCACGGGATGAAAATGTGTAAACAGTTTAGTGGTGCAGTGGTAAAGTGCTCGCCCCATCATCCGGAGATCGCTAGTTCGATTCCCGGGTGATGCTGCAACCCCTCGCAGCCGGAGGTCTAGAGAGAGCTGATTGGCCGAGCTCCCTCAGAGGGGAGGGATGAGAGGTACTTAGTGCTCCCACATTAATCACGGCTCTACAGCCAATCAGGGGTGTCTGTGAGCTCACGCAATTGGAAGGAGCGGATAGCGCCGTCCTCCGAGTGTGTTACGCCGTCCCCGACGGTGCGCGAGCGAGCAGTTCAAAAAGATGTGGTTGTGCATGTGGTTCGGAGGAAACATGTGATAGTCTTTAGCCCTCCCGACCAAGTGGTAGTAGTAGCCTTAATGTGGAGCCCCCTAGTGACGGGGAGGAATTGGACACGACTAAATTAGGAAGAAAATCGGGGGGGGGGAAAAAAAAAAAAAAAGCACCACCTGTAGGATTGTAAAGAAACAGCTATGTTTTTTTTCTCCTCAAATGCCTCCCCAAGTCTGTGTAATGATTGGGTTTGAGGCCGATATTTAAAATGAGTTTAAAATGAGGCTAATGTTCTTTCTTTTCCAAATCACATGAACTTGAAGGTGGAGAAAAAAAAGAAGAAAAAAAAAAAGTGTCAGGTGTAAAGAACGTGACTTTCCTCAAGTCGAGAAAGCCCCATGTCAATCAGTGTTTAGGTGAGACTGATATCAATTTAATTGCCACACAGGAAATGCACCTGTGACTCCATTTGGAGAGGCTATTCTCAAACCCATTCTTCGTCTCTGCCACTGTTGGGAAAAGCTTTAAGAAGAATAAATGGGAACCGTATCTGTTCACAGTAGTTGCCGTATCTCAGAGTTAGACCGACCAAGAGGCTCGATTTTTTTTTTGAGAAAATGGAGGAAGGCTATGACAAATTGGACTGATGAATACGAAGCTCATGTGTCCTTTATTACACTGCATAATTTCAGAAGGTACTCTCTCATGCCTCTTCCCTGCAGAGCTTCTTTAGAGATCAATAAAAAAAGTGAATTCCGCTGGTCAACAAAATTGGGACACCTGAGCAGAATTGCTGATGGTGAGAAAGAAAGAAAGGAAAAAAAACACGCTTTTCTCTGAACGACAGGAACTGTACGAACTTGCTGGAAAGAAATCATTTAGAAACTCATCATAAAGCTGCATCTGCAGTAATAACTCAAGAACCTACTTCCATTACGCTGCCTAAAGCTGAACGCTGCGCGCCCTACACAGGCATCCCAGCTATTTCTTTCTGCCTCAACATGTGATCACCACACACACACACACACACACACATTACACACACACACATTACACACACACACACATACACACACACACACATACACACACACACACATACACACACACACACATACACACACACACACATACACACACACACACATACACACACACACACATACACACACACACATACACACACACACATACACACACACACATACACACACACACATACACACACACATACACACACACATACACACACACATACACACACACATACACACACACATACACACACACATACACACAC
>JAAGKR010005917.1:0-40409 GCA_011419295.1 Clarias macrocephalus
TGTGTGAGTGATGCAGTTAATCACAACACATTTAAAACGCATCAATAATGCAGCCTGTTATATTAAAGGCGCAAATAAACGAGCCTTTCAGCATCCAGCGTGAGAGGCAGATTTCAGTGCGATATTGACGTCGTTTCACACACGTATCGCATTAATGGCTACATTTTCTGATGTATATTTTGGATATGATTAAAAAAAATATATATATTTTATTTTATTTTTTACAAAAACCGAAACAGACAGAGATAAAGCCAGAGGATGAGTGGCAAAGCTGACGCGCACTTTAAAACGCGTCTCAGGTTTTTGAACAACGCTGACAAACGAAATTAATTCAGCGCGACTCAATTACCGAAGCTGTTGCTGCGCCGGCCTTTGTGCCACCCCATCGCAATATCTAGAAGCCGTCCCTCACTTCTCAAGCAGGAGAAAAAGCTTCGCTGCTTGACCTTTACTACACACACTCAAGATTGGATTGTCAAACACGAATTAAACTGCAGGAGTGTGTGTGTGTGTGTTGGGTGCTGGTGTATAGGGGAATAGAAACATGTTTGCTTCAGTAATGTTTGACTAACCCACATCACATTTCATATCTTTTACCCCGCAGCGCTGTTTCTCTCAAATCTGATCAGGCAGAAACGGATCAGTAGAGCTGAGAATCGCAGCCAGACAGTCGATTTGGTTCCGTTCGATTTTTGGGGCGTTGCAATTTTCAATTTTCGACTAAGTTCATCATCTGATTTAAAAAAAAAAAAAAAAAAAAAATCTCAAAGCCTAACAGTCAAATCAGATCAACAGTCTACCTGTGGGGAATTACTGTTTATTTACTTGATCAGTTTGAAGCTCTTGTATGTACGTATATAAAATTTCATCCTTCATCTGTCATTTTCATTTCATTATTATTATCAGTTAGTGCATTTGAGTTTGAAGTTTATTTTTTAATTTTTTTTAAAGAAAATTAAACTTACTTAAATGCATTAACTGATAATAATAATAATAATAATGATAATAATAATAATAATAATAATAATAATAATAATAATAATAATATTTATCTTCAGAGACACGGCCGATACGATATCACAATACTGTTGCGATTCTGTTAGTATCACCATTTTATAAATATCCCAATTTTCTACACTTTTTGATTAGATTTTGTCAAATTTTTAAACAAACTTAACTTAAAAACTTAACTCCTCCAACACTGGACACTTTGCTGCTTGCCAGCAGTTGAGAATGTAAGATTATAGAGGGGGATTCTAGAGGAATGGCAACAGTGTGCCACCTAAAATGCGTGTAAAATGTGTAAACTAAAATAATAATTACATACATCTGTAATACGATAGATAGATACGAACGGACCGTACCGCGGTTCTACGAACATTCGTAGATGTGAATAAATCGTGGAAGTAGCTCATGTGTACTGTACAAAAAAACAAACACTGCAGTGAACCAGATACCAATCTTTATAATTATATGCATTATTTTCATTGTGTAAGTGAATGTATAAAAATGAAGAACGGTATATTGCAAGTGTGTGTGTGTGTGTGTGTGTGAGGGAGAAATGAATCGGCCTCACCAGTTTCAATGAATCAGTCCTGTACCGCGATGATAGAAAATGGTTGTCTGTAAAGCGGCTCCAATGGTGAATAATCCTAATTCTGGAAAATCCTCAACAAAATATAGTTCACAGTCCAATACAGTGGAAAACAGCTCTGAGACAAAATGCCGTTTCGGATTCCCCTGTGAGAGGCTGTGAGATTTATTTCCTTATGCGCAATTACGGTTTTTGGCAGTGTGGGGACAGATTTAGTCAAAGGCGTAAAAGACTCACTTTGTCGACTTAAGAACAAATCGGACTTATGAACGTGCTCCCGGAACCAGTGTGTGATATTAATTTAGTAATATAGTTTAGTATATTTTAATACTATTTTTAGTGCCCATGTTTTTAAATGATGAGCATGAAGACTTATTATACATTTTTGTTCAGTTTTATTTTGTCTCATACAACTAATTTATTGGGATTGTGGCAGTAGAGCTTTTGAGTTCATCTTGTTACCATTAAATAATAATGATTTATCGATTAGCGATCAATGCGTTCAGCTATCAATTAAGACAAACGTGTGAAATCTCCAACAATATCTGTGGCACAAGAGGAATAAAACACTTCAGGACTTATAATAATCATCAATGAAAATCTCTGTTCAGCTCTTCTGGATTTATGGAGAGTTCACAACCGAGGACCACGAACAAGGCAGCCTGTGATGTAGGTTCTTTTTTTCCCATTGCGAGCCAGTTTTATTGATTCTTGAAAGAGAAACCTGTGATTACAGTGAGACTCGGCGTAAATGTCTGATAGCTGAAAGCATTTTGGAACTAGTTTTAAAACACTGTTGAGATTTACTCCACCGACGTGCAGGCAGCCGCATCGCTGTTAACAGCAGTTTGTTCACCGGGTTCGTGGACATACTAAGAGCCGTTGGTTAAGAGTGAGTGAGAGAGTGATGTAACAGTTACTGCTGTAGAAAGGAATGAACAGGGCTTTACTTTGTAGTGTCTTCTCTGTTTTAGATGCCATCAAGACGGCGCAAGGCTCTCTGTCCCTCAAAGCTTACAGGTTAACTCCTAAACTGATGGCGATCTATAAGGAGAAAGACTTTCCTCCAGAAGGGTATGGGCAACACACACACACACACACACACACACACACACACACACACACACACACACACACACACACACACACACACAAAAGAAAAGAAATTGCATGACTCAGCAATTTTTTTTGAAAAGTACCATATTATCCCCTTTTTGATAAAGTTGTACCTTTAAAGAGGAGGCGGGGCTATGCAAATTGCCCCTTCCCCATTTCTTGTTATACAACACAGGAATTATTGTGATATTAAACAATGTGTTGTTATTTTATTTAATTTTTTTAAAATAACACTTAAATATAAAAATATTAGTATTAAACAATAGGGATGGTAATCACCAGTCACCTTCTGATTCAATATTATCACGATACTTTGATGCCGATTTTATATACATATACAGTACTGTGCAAAAGTCCTAGACGCCATATTATCTGTTGTACAAATTTTGTTATATAAGTTAATTATGTCTGCATTATTATGTACAAGACCGTTCCCTACAAAGATACACTACAATTAATGAATAAATAACATTACAGAAGAATATTTGCATGTCTGTAAAGAACATGACATATTACAAGCCAGACCAGTTTTCAGGTGGGAAAAAAAATCAATAATGTCGACGCCTGGATTTTGCATGAAAATAGAAACGAGCGAGTGTGAAGAAGTTACCAAAAGAACTGATATTCTCCAGCAGGCTCAGTAAAACCTAACAGCTGTTTTATTCACAGTACTGTGCAAAAGTCTTGGGAACATCCACACAAAAGCCATATGCGGTGATGCTTTTGAAAATCTTTCTACATCAATAGAAACTTCTATAAAAAAGCACTAAGTAATAACATAAACAATAAACAGTCAATATTTGGTGTGGAAACTCTTTGCTTGGACATAAGCGGTAGTGTTCGATACAGATGTGTGCAGAATTCTAAATAAAACAGCTGTTTATAAGAGATTTTTGTTATAATTTTAACAGATTCTTATAACATTTATTTTTCTCACTTAAAAACCAAACGCATGTATCTCGCCGTAATTATTACTTCTATATTGAAAATGTGTAAATAGTTCAGAGTGCGCCACCTGTAGGATTATAAAGAAACAGCATAAAATGCGTTTCTACTGCAGCACTCGGAAGCGTCCGCGCCCCGTACAGAATCGTTTATACAGTATCTGAGGCTGATCGGCTGAGTCTCCACAGAAAAGAATCGCAATTCAGAACTGAATAGATTTTCCCATAATTGCTATTAAACAATATGGAATTCTTAAAAACCTTTTTTGTTAAAATCACTTTTTTTTGGCATATTTATAAATTTTAAGTCTAAGTCTTTATACTGAAAATGACATGAAATATCTGTAATATATTTTCTATTTTTAGAATATTTCATTACGACGCTTATGATTTTTCAGGTATATAATCCAAATCATTGTAATTAAAAAAAGTAAAATCTCCAACACAAATCCTGCTCGTAACAACAAATATCTGCAGCAAACAGACAGACTTAATAGTGATATTTATTGTTTTTAAAAAACGACCCTATTCACTCCCTGTCTTTTTGAGTCATACTACAAAAGTTGTAAAAGGTTAGGATTATTATTACTTTGGATTTGTCTTACTTTGTAAGCAAAGTGAAAAGGCACACACTTTGCCTCCTGCGGTGTCGGTCATCAGGGAGGAACTTAAAAAAAAAAAAAAAAAAAAAAAGGCGCTCTGCGACTGTGCTGGATTAGTCATCAATCTCTCGGCCACACAGTTCACGCCTTCGCCTGGCCTCGCTGGCAGATGGTGATTGCTTTTTAAATTGCGCAAGCGTATTAGGATGAAATAACAGCGAAAGAGTGACAGCCGGGTTCGAGATCAGTCGCAGGAAGGACATAAACTTTTTCGCGTTTAAGCTGCGGCCTTCTTTTTTCTATAGCGCGCTGTCAGAATGTACGTCTGCTTCCATTAAACATTTGAACATTAATATTGAACATAATTATTGAAGCTGCTTCACTTGACTTTTTTTGACCCCCCCCTCCCCCCCCGCCTCACCTTGTGTAAAATGAGAATTAGATCAACCTCATTCATCAACCAGTTAAAGGGATTTGCAGAATATCATATACCAAGAGTTCTCAAACCCAATACAGGTAGTCCACAACTTACGAACATGCGAGTTATGAATTTCCACAGATACAAACGGACAACGGTTCTACATGTATTGCATAAAAAATAGACACTGCAGTGCACCAGATACCAATATTTACAATATTTTCAGTGTGTATGTAAATGTATAACATGTTCAAATTATATTATATATGTGTATTATGTATTATATTGTGTGTGTTCGGGCTGGTTCACTGAAATTGGTGAAGCACAATGATAAAAAATCGCTGTCCTGTAAAGCTGTCCTGATGTGAATGATCCTAATTTTGACAAATCCTCAACAAAACAGAGTTTACAGTCCAATACAGTGGAAAACAGCTCTGGGGCAAAATGGCGTTCAGGATTCCCCTTGCGATTTAAAGGCGCAGTTACATTTCACATGTGTGAGATTCATTATCTTAGGTGCGGTTATGGCTTTTGGCCACATGATGGCAGTGTGGCGGAAGGCGACAGAGATTTAGTCGAACTTTTAACATTATAAAGTTTGCAGGTGTTTTAGAAGAAATTTGACCTACAAGAGAAAAATGAGATGAAAAATTATGAGATGTCATGCCGAAACAAACTAAATGAGCAACTTGTATTTGTTTTGATGCCTGCATGAACTGATTAAACAAACTGACCTTAAAGGACATCACAACAAGATGCTCTAATATCAAAATGGTTTTGTAATAAAAGTTACATGGTGTCCTAAAAGGCCGATCACATGTCATGTCTAAAAAGTGTATGAAACGCCAGCCGCACAGCTTTCTCCTCATTTGAAAACGCTCGCGGGCTTGTGCTCCTGTGCCGTCTCCATTTAAAATAACACAATTGAGCAATCAAAAGATGCGACTCGTGAACGGCCCCTAAGACAGTCAAAATACACAGAAATAGCCTGAGAAATACTAATATAAGATTGTGCAGGCTTGCTTTTCCGCACAGGACAGAAAGTGAAAGCCTGTTAGCTGTTAGCTAACTTGCTAACTTTTGAACGGACATCTGTTAGCCAACCCTGAGCTCTCTCATTCTGACCGTCAATGTTGCCATGAAGCAATTATGTTTAGCTTTAATCTTGGGCCAGTATCCCCGTAACGACTAGATAACTAACAATTTATTCATATGTAATATTAATATGTATGTTTTTTTTTATTTTTTATTACACTTTATGACATTTTATTACTGTATTCCTAATTTAAAACGGGCTGGGTCTGGATTGATTTGCAGTGCGGTCCGGATCAGGACCGGAATCTGGATTTGTAGACGAAGTCCTGTAATATACACTCGGAATGGAAATGAGATTTTATTACATGGCGAAGATCAACACACGATATCTTGCTGCTTATGCATTTAGATTTGTTTTTAGGCTGAAGAAAGCGAACCTCGGCTACGAACACATGTTTGGGGAAGTGCCGATAGTCATCAAGGACTCAAATCTGATGAACGTGCTGATGTGGGAGCTGGTGGACAAGCGCACCGTTGCTGAAAAACACAAACTCCTCAGTTTATCCAGCAGGTCAGGGATAAGCATTAGCTCTTCTTCTGGAAACCTTCAGCAAAAAACAAACAAACAAAAAAAAAAAACGATGCCACTAAAAGAAGCAGCAGAAAGATTACTTTTTTATTTTTAATTTGTGTAGTGCACATCGATCCAGTGCAATTTTACAGAAACCCAGAGAGTCCTAATGAACGAGCCAGATGTGATGTCTGCACTTTTAACACAGACATTGCTATAAGGCTGATATTAAGACTCCCTCGATATTGTGTTGTTGTATAATTTGCACAGAACCCATAAATTTGATGGAAAGTCACTCATCATCTATACCGCTTAATCCTGTATTCAGGGTCATGGGGGACCTGGTGCCTATCCCAGGGGACTTTGGGTACAAGGCAGGGTACAACCGGGAGAGGGTTCCCACCAATCCATCGCATGGCACACACACATACACACACTCACACACTCATCCACACACTACGGCCAATTTGGGAATGTCAGTTAACCTAACCTACATGTCTTTGGACTGTGGGAGGCAACCGGAGTACCCACAAGGCCGAAACACACCAAGCACGGGGAGAACATGCGAACTCCATGCACACAGAGACGGGACTCGAACCTGGCCGGGAATCGAACACGGACCCTGGAGGTGCAAGGCGACACCACTGTGCCGCTCTCCTCCTTTTGTATTAGATATAATAAGATGACAAATTGCAGCCTGTCATGTTATTATAAACCCCCTAAAACCTTCTGTTCTAAAGACTTTCTAGTGGAAACTTACGGGTTTACATTTTACTGTTACTAGTTGCTGACACTGGAGACTCCTTCCATAAGTGTTAAATCATAATATCCTTATAGAAAAAAACAGCAGTTCTTTTTTTTTTTAAATTAAACAAGTCAATATAAAGCGTCCATCATCCAAGTTTTGTAAAAAGTCTGTTTCTCTGGATGATAACTGATAATATATTACAACTACCTCATCAATATAAACCTGTGACTTGCTCCGCAGCATGAATTGTTATTAGGGCTTTTATTATAGAAATGAATCAACACCCGGGCGCTTATTAGACAGAACAAATCCAAGCCGTAAAAAAAAACAAGTCCTCGAAGCGTGCATCAGACAGTGTTATTTATCTCCGAGCCCAAACTTTAACAAGGTGCTCTCAGAGAAGTGTATTCATCCTGAGAGACAAGCCTGACTGAACAGGCGGATATTCTGACTGATTAATTTTTCTATAACAGGAGCTCCGACAATAGTTTCATCTCCGAGGCAAATCACGGGTTCATATTAATGCGCTTGTTCCCGTGTCATCGTTTCTATAGCAACAGGTTACAAAAGCCCTCGACTTAGACTTGGGAATAAAGAGACGACGAGAAAACTGAGGTTTTCTGGAAGGACATTTAACTTTTCCCACACACAGCAGGTCGCACTTTTTCTTTTGTAGGTCTGCGGCGAATACTCAACCTAATATTCAATTGAAATTGATGACCGAAGTAATTGCAAACAAATTACAACGCTTGATGTAATGTAATGCACGCCTGAGCACGATGTGTCTAATTAGAGTCTGTGTGTCGCCATGTTGCTACATGCCCACTTCCTGTCCGCCTCAGTCATCCTTTTTAATTCATGTTTACACAGAGAGCTGATCGCGATTCCAGCAGGTGAACCACATTGCTTTACCTGAAATGTCTCTATTCCTCTTCACTAAAATCACAAGGATAGATGATGTGTTTTTTGCCATAAGACTCGTCAGTCAGGTTGAACTTTATTTATTTATTTATTTATACATTTTTTTAGACATTTTATTTTATTTTACACAACCACACACACAAGAGTATATGCTACAGATGAAGACAAATGAATTAAGATGAAATGAGTAAGTTAAAAAAATATTGGAAATATATATAATAATAAAATATAATGAAATATATACAGTGGAACCTCGGATTGCAAGTAACGTGGTTTGCGAGTGTTATGTATTTATTTTTTTGGGCTATGGAACGAATAATTTGAGTTTTCATTATTTCTTATGGGAGAATTAGATTTGGTTTATAAGTGTTTTGGAATACGAGCCTGCTTCCGGAACGAATTATGGTCGTAATCCAAGGTTCCACTGTGTGTATATATAATTGAACAGAGTGTTTTTTAAAAAATCTATTTACAAAATAAAGAAATGTTTCTTAAAAATCTTCTGCTCTGCTCTTGGATCTCTTCATTATTTCTTTCCAGCGCTCACACACACTAATCACCCAAATTTCCCCTCAGGTGTTCATCCTTTGCCCTCTGATCTGACTCTCTCCCCTTCACAGGGAGGTGCTTGACCACGCCCCTGTGCCACGCCTCAGTTTTATTCATATTTCAATTAGGGCTGTCAATATTAATGCGTTAACGCACGTAAAATTCTAACGAGTTTTTTTTTAAAAATGCTAATGAATCATGTGATCAAGTTTGATCCTAATGGCTTCCCATAATCGAAGTGTGGTTACCCGGGTGTGTGTTAATGATACGGTTAACGCGGATGATAAGATGACTGAGGAAACATCACCTGTGCTAAACTGCAAGTTTCCTTATAAGAACTTTTCTTATAAGAAAAGCTTCGGATAAAACCAAAGTTGTGTGCTCGAGCTACCATCGAGGGGAACTATTTTTACAAGAATACATGAACTCTATGCCACCGAAAAGGCTGTGAAAGTGAGGCAGTTGGCAGAAGCTACTTTTATTGCACTTACCGGAGACCCCTGGACATCAGTAAGTAACTATAACTACCTCTGTGTTGGAAACGGCACCCGTTCACTCTAATCACGGTAAAAAGAGAAGAAGGACATTTTGCCGTTGGAAAGGAGATAACAGACGTGGTCACCACTCCAGGAGCAGGCAAGTCTCACAGTATGATTCCACTGCAAGACGAGATCTGAATTTAACATTCGGTAAATGTTCATGTTTGATATTTTATAAAACCGCTTAATGTGTTTCTTCCAACCATTTTGTTGTACATTTCTTATTACATAAGAAAAAATTACAAAAAAATATTATAAAGTTGCACATTTATGATAGAAGTAAATTTGAGTATTTTAAAATCGTGACTAATCGCCATCATTAGTCTGCCACCTTTGAACTTTAAGCAACTGTTCAACTTTATCGCTGCTTGACATTCAATAAAAAACATTGTATTTCACCTTTATTGCTGTTTAACACACACCTAAATCACCACCACGCTATATCCTAAAGCTGACAGTTAAATAAGAGCTACTGACTAATTGCACAATTAATAATCTCAGTAGTTGATTGATTGTTTCATTAATTGTTAGATTATTCAATTATCATAATAGCAGTCCAGTTGCTGCTCTAGTTTCTTGGTAAGTCTTCGTCAGTCTTCATGTTTTTCATCTTATTAAATTCAGGATAAGTCGTAAAGGGAACAGTTATTTATAGCTGCTATAATGCAATTCCAGGAGCTAATTTATTTCGCTAAATTCCACATCATTAAGAGGAACTAGGGTACTATAGTAACAGTAACTCTACATCACATCTTATTTTTTTTTTTATATCTTAAAAAGATCCAGCTTCTTTCTTTCTTTCTTGCTTTCCAGGTGAGTCTTTCATTAGGATTGTAATTTCACTCACGCGGTGTACAGCAATGCCCTTTTGTTGTCTGGGTAAATGCGAGAAAGTGTCTGAAAGCATACAATGAATGTGCGCAGTGTGTGACCCAAGACGGAAAATACTTGAGAAAAGCACAGGGAGGAACAGACGCCGCGAGAGAGGCTGATGTCTGACATTTTACACATTAGTTCTGTAGATGAGAAACGGTTGGATATCCAGTCCTCGGAGTAGTTAATTCCATGTACCCAAGCTTTTGATTCACCGAGCGTTCATTGTGCATTTCATCGGAACACGGGTCCATTATTCTTGGACGGTCAGTCGACCGTTTATCAGACGCCATTCGTTTTGCTTAATTGGGTGTCGATCTGTGCCCGCAGTAACCATCTGGAGAAGAGTCTGCAGATGCTGATGGATCGAGTCGATGACACGAGCCAAGAAATCGTCAAGTACAACACGTACTGCCGCAACCTGAGCAAGCAGCAGCAGCAGCAGCAGCAGCAGCAGAAGCACCAGGTATTCACTCTCAACCCTCATTTGTGGGCCTTTAAACAGAGCCGCATTTTTGTTTCTACAAATCCACCTCCAGCATATGGCTGTATATACATGCTCTGGTCAGTCTATAAGGCACGGTGCCGGTGACTTAGCTGGAAAAGTGCTTTATCTAGAATATTTAATGTCTCTTGGTTTGGGTCTTAACCTGTCTCACACTGAGATTTTGTAAAAGAAAATCATCTCTGCCAAAACCCACTTCTTTTATACCTATAATTTGACATCATTGTCTGCAGATTGCTCTGTCGTTTTGGCTGTTCCTCAGCTTCATCTCTTTGGTGAGGAATGAAATAAAATGAGAACATCAGAAAATCAGACGTGCAGTCATAAGACAACGTCGTGGCACAATTTAGATCGATGCATCCATTTAAAAATGCATCAGTGCAACAATCAGAAACAGACCGTTAGTCTTGGTAACTGATTATAGCCTGATTATTATCAAGAAAGGACTGTCAATAAGATAAACATGTAAAGAACCAGCAAGGTGCTTTGCCTGTAAGTCTGATGCTTTTAAAATAGTCCTTAAAGTAGTCCTTAGTAGTACAGAGTCTACGAAGGACTACTTTAAGGATTCAGGATTCCAGAACTCTGATAACATAATCGCAGTTTTCGCAGTCAACCTCCTGCTGTGCTTTTTAGGAACAAATTTGACATATTTACCTAAAAATAGTAAATATAAAGAAACACTTGTCAAATATGGATAATGAAGAGTGCAAAGAATGTTAGCGGTGTAAGTCTAATAGCAATAGTTCAACAATTATATATTGGAGTGTTCACTGTATGCATGTACTGTATGGTTGATAGAAATACTGCATATTATATAACACTTAGTTTAAACCGAGTAATCTGATTGGATGAGAGGAATTCCAGGAGTGGTGATAAAGAGCACACACCACCACTGGGGCGTTTAATCATAATCCCTCTCTAACCTCTGATCCAGGGCACTACTTGGTGCGTGGAACAAGGGATTGTACTATACGCTACATATCGCACTAGCGTTCCATTTAACGCTATTTGGGATTCAATCCCTTAACATGCTGTAGATAATCTTCAAAATTAGAGGAAATTTAAAGTAAATCTTGTAAGTTTATTCTTCTCACCTGATAATTACATAGTAGGACCCGCAGTGGTCGAATTGTAGAGAAGAAAAAATCAAGGGGGATGGTGTGGTCAAAGATTTTTTTGTTTTTTAAGGAGGACGGGACGGGACGGGACGGGACGGGATGGGACGGGACGGGATGGGACAACGACCTACAAATAACCGTACAGAATGATTTCAAAATATGACAAATTTTTAAGAACAAAACAAATAATATAACCAAATATATATAATATAAACAAAATCTAAGTTTAATTAAACCAACTTGGAGATATCAAAACAAAACACGTCCACTTAAACATGCAATTGTCAAAACTATCATTTGATCCTTTTCCTGGCTTTCATCTGTTTTTGACCTGGAAGTAGTTCATCTGGGGGGGTTATATTTATATATTTATTTAATTTGCATGGCAAAGTTGACATAATACACAGCATTATTAATCTAAAGGGGATGGTGAGGGGGAATGGTGGTTTTACAGAGGGGATGGTTTTTGTCATTTTTTCCAAAAAAAAGGGGGGGGGGGTGTTGGGGTGCCATCCAGCCCTTAAATCGAGTCCTGAGTACCGGTAAGAATTTAAACTACTTTAACACTTATTTATTACACGAACATTCCAGCATTAACTGTCGGTCATGGTTAGTTAATTCCTCTAGTCATGGACGGACTGGATGTGTTGGTGACGCTAGATCCATTACTGTATGGATGTTGCTCTGTGCATTGGTGCGCAGTCACTGGTACTGGTATAGGAACTGGTGTGCAGTTGTTTTTCAGGAGTTGGACATGACCCCTTAATTCCAGGCAGGACATTTTGGACAATTTCATGCTCCCAATGTTGTGGGAACAGTTTGGGGTCGGCCCCTTCCTGTTCCAACACGACTGTGCGCCAGAGCACAAAACAAGGTCCATAAAGACATGGATGATCGAGTTTGGTGTGGAAGAACTGGACTGGCCTGTACAGAGTCCTGACCTCAACCCAATAGAACATCTTTGGGACGAATTAGAGCGGAGACTGCGAGCCACGCCTTCTCGTCCAACATCAGTGTCCGACCTCACAAATGGGCTTCTGGAGGAACGGTCAAAAATTCCTAAACCTTGTGGAAAGCCTTCTCAGAAGAGTCGAAGCTGTTATAGCTGCAAAGGGGGCGGAGCCAACATCATTGTATTAAACTCTCTGGATTAGGAATCGGATTTTACTCAAGTTCACATGCAGGCGAGTGAGTACTTTTGGCGATATAATGCATAGATGGATACTTTCTTAATCCCAAAGGAAATTTCAAGACAGCTACATTATTTGTTCTTTCATTTTTTTCCTTTTATGCATTTATAGTTAAGTTTATAGTTCTGGAACATCCATGAAACACGCTTGTTAATATGATCTTGCTCCCTGTCTTACCTTAGTCTCGACTACTTACAATAACTTTGAATTTGAAACCTGGTGCCTTTGATTGAATGCGAAACATTTCACCAGGACATAAACTCTTCCTGTGAATACGGCAAGAAGGATTCACACGTTCGCTCAACAAGCACCTAACGAGGCTCAAGCCGAGCAGCCTTCATATCAATACACAGCGAGAGCCGTAGTAATTACCTCACACATCAGTCACTCCTGCCTTCCCCCTGCCTCGTGTACAGTTCACACCACATCCATCACCATTTACCATCAGGCCCTTTTAATCATATCTCCTTATTTGAAAGGAAATTACCGATATCCTCAACAGTGATATAAATCACACACACACACACACACACACACACACACACACACACACACACACACACACACACACACACACACACACAACCTGGGACTAAAATCGACTTTCCCAGTGTGACAGTTGTTCATTACAGTTACAAAGCGTCGCCTGTAATCTAACACTTTAATAGTCTGTCTGTTTGATCAACAAAGCCGAAGGAGGCTTAAATGAACTTTGACACTCCGGCTAATGTCTGACGAGTAAAAGTATTCAACTCCAGCGGCCTTCGAATGCACAAACCTTATCCCGTGTCAATTTTTCAGTTGACGCCCTGAATACCAGTTTATAAATTCGCTTCTCGTTCCCTCTCGGTAAATGATTTACTCTCAGCCCATTTGTTTTTTCAGCATCCCACCGATTTTAATAGTTGGACTTGACATCAACTTAGAAAAAGTTTTTTTTTTATTATTTTTTTTTTAAAATCCAGCATCTTTTTACGATTAATGGATTTCTCCACCTCTTTTATTTTCTCCTGGCGTAGTACCTGCAGAGGCGACAGCAGGAGAACGCCCAGCGTCAGAGCAGAGGAGAACCGCCGGAGGTGGACATCGGCAAGATGTTCAAACCGCCGCCACCTTCTCCGCGAATGCACACACTCCTCATCGCAGGAGCCAGAAGGGGCAATCACAGCCATTAACAACCAATTACACTCCCTTTATTCTTTTATAGTCATCGATTTCCCCATCTGTACAGTGCAGGGGTGCGAGAGCGGGAACGGGCAGTTTTCCACGGCTTTCCACAGTAGACAAAAAGCCAGGCAGGCTGTAGAGCAAAAAGTCCTGCAACGATTGTCTGAAGTTGTTTTATAAACTAATTAGAATGCTAAGAGTTCTTAGTAAAGTTTTGGTTAATTCAAATGGAAAAGTATCAGTGCAGGATGTTGCTACTCTGGTGGGATAAATAATAATAATCCAAGTTCATGAAGCAAAAATGTTACTTTCGAAAGCTGTAGGTTGGGTAGGTTTCATTAATAGTAGGATTTATGTTATTATATGCATCCAAAGAGGACGTAATAACTATTAACTGCTACTATTACACAACCTAGTGTTTCATGGATGAGTGAAAAAGTTTAAGTTAAAATTTTGTTTAATAATTTTCCAACATAATCTCCTTGCTTTTCAGTACACTTTGTCAATCCATCAACAAGCTTTCAGATTCCCTCATCAGTTAAGCAATGTCCTTCTAGGATTAATAAAGTTTTCTGAATCTTGAATCTTGAATCAAAAATGTTTTAGCTGCGAATGCACCGCTGTTTTCAGGGCACCAAACAAGTGAAGGTGCGATGGAGTAAAATTAGGACCATATCAAATCGGAGGATGCTTTAACATCTCAAATCAAAGTTATTGCATAGTAGACAAAGAGGAAGTGTGGGCAGAAGTGTGCAGATCGTCATGCAAGATCACAACGCCCACGGAAGTTTAGCCTTCAGATCTTCGATAAGCGTCTCACTGTAAAGAGCACTGTTGATTGTCGAACCTTTTCCCGGAGAATGTTCCGATACTTCTGGCCCTCGAGAATCTCAGAAACCTGTAAGCACTGATGCATTTTCCAATGAACTTTTTCTCGCTCGGCGATTGAGGATGTCTCCATTCCATACTCTGTCGTTTACTCTCAGGCTCGTAGTGATGAATCTGTGTCCCGTCACCAGGCATGATCCTCTTTAAGAAACTTCCACCTTCCTTAGGAGTGAAAGTAAAAAAAACTTTACTCCTTCTGCGAGTTGTTTCAGCACCAGGTATTAAATCACTGCACGCTGCTCTTCTTTCATCCAAATCACAAGCCTTGAACCGAAAGACAGTACGGCCCTCGCGTTTCTAAATGAAAGACACAGGTAGATTGGACCAATCTAAGGTCCAATCCGTTATGTTATTACTTACAGCCTTTCCAGTGGTGTTCCAGTTGAGTCATAATCGAACGCCCTCTAATGATCCTGTTGTGCATATCATTTCCATATGCTTGTGTACGTTCACTCCTCAAGGACAGATCATCAACTACTGTCAGAACGTGAAGGAGGTCACCTCTCGAACCTCGGCAAGCTTTGCATGAAGATCCGAACAAAACAGCTCGGCGCTGAAGATCCGAACGAAGGAACGGCAGCTCGAAAACTGTCAGAGGCTGACCGCACACCGACAAACACCACATGGACAGGGCAAGTTAGAATCATGTTGCTCTGACCTTGAAGGAATCACTATATCTAATGGAATGCATTGGAAATAAAGTGTGTGCATTTCACTGCTGGGCTTCAGCGTGTGGTGTCCATGAGGTGTGTTTGTAACTGGTTGTGTGCAATGCATTAGGTTCAGAACCAGATACTGTCGAGAAGCATTCATGTCCAAGGCAGTACATTTACTTCACATTTATGACCGAATGCGCTAGATTAAAAAGTGAAACCTTGATAAACGTACAGGGAATTCCAATGCTGACCTAAGGTCAGTGCCAGTCCGTGCCTTTCATACCTTCCAGAGAACTTCTCTAGTGATCTAGCAATAAATAAATCCCGTACGAAACCGCGCACATGCACCTACGTCCTGTAGGCGTATTCCCGTGCGTAAGCAAACGGCTCTGATTATATGCCAAAAGAAATATACAAAACAAAAAAAGAAAAAATGATCACTCATTTAGAGGACACACCCCAAAAAACCACCGAACAAATCAAAAGAACCCGAGGGTAAAACAGTCACAGACTACTTTTTGTTCAACAATAACAGAAACGCATTAACCATAATGAGCTCTCCATAAACAGGAAAGGATTTGGTATTAAAATGAAGAGTGCATAGAGCTGATCATACAGGTAAACCTTAATCTAATCTTTTTTTTTTTTATTCCAGATCTTACATAAATCCCCCCAAAAATCCACAGATTTCCCTTCTTTAGCTGTCCACTACCAGCAAGCGGCTCCCTAACTACAAAAACTCCCGCTATGAGATTGTATCAACTTTTTCTTGTTAAATAAATTGAACGTGTCTGATGAAGGTGCAGAGACACGCCGGTCTAGGAGAAGAAAACTTCTACGAATGATACGCCAAAATCAGATTGCCTGCTTAGTTAATAAACCTTCTTTCAGCAATATGGTAGGAGCCTGCAGGCCAAGTTCTGAGCATGTACGGGTAAGCCTGTGGGGAAAGTCAGTAACCATTTGAATGGTTGGAATTTTGGCTCGCACCTCCAGGGTCCTTACGGCACAGCCTTGGCATCGAGGAAAGGACTGTACGAATAGGAGTGATTGAATAGGAGCAGCTGAAAGAAAATTAATTGTGCTCGAAAGAAATCGTTAAATCAGCCAAACAACCCTGATTAAAAGCGTACAAATCCTTGGCCACATTATAAACACACACACACTTTAAATAGCGATTAAAGAAGACATTAGTACAGTACCTCAGTGGTTAAAGCACAGGACTGTGGTCTGGCTTAGGGTTATCCAGGTTCAAACCCCACCTTCACCTCCATGATGGGACACTTGCAAGACACTCTCAACTGCTCGGAGGTATAATGTAAGTGAAGATAAAAATGTAAGTCGCTCAGGGACAGGGGCATCTGCCAAATGCCGTGAATGTCCGTAAATATTAGGGAACTAAAAGCAGCTTGGGGAACATGGGGACATTTCCACACCTGTGGCTCACTGTAATTAGTGTCTGTGCGTAAACAGTCAGTGAGATTCTCAGCTCATGAGGTGACGCGCTGGCTGGGCCGGATACTGCACCATGTGGAAGACAAAATAGACAAAAGAACTGCGGATGGACCTGCGTAATAAGGTAATGGTGTAAATCATGATGGTGGAGCTCTTGTGTTTTGGGGCTGCGTGAGCTCCAGTGGCATCAGGGACGTCGATGGCAAGATGAATGCAGAATACCGGCAGACAATTTGCATTCTAAAGCCGCATGAAAGCCAATCACGTGAAGCTCCTTGAAGTTCCAACGTGACAACGATCCAAAGCACGAGGCCAAGTTGATACTCCAATGGCTACGGCTGAAAAAGGTGAAGGTTCTGGAGCGGCCGTCAATGTCTCCTGACCTCAACATGATTGGGCCACTTTGGGGAGATCCCAAACATGCGGCTCATGCAAGACAAGCAAAAAAAACTTTGAGGAACTGGAGGCATTTTGCCAAGAAGGATGAGCAGCTAAGAATACCACAATGAGCGAATTAAGGACATCATGCATGAAAGGGGGCAATAGAGTACACAAAATGAAAAAAAAAAATAAAAATAAAGGTACAATTTTCCAACAGAAATTTCCTAATTTTCTTTATTGTCATGTTTTGTTTGATGATTGTACATATGAATTTGAGTCCTATAAGAAATAAAATGACTTTTTACACATCTTGCAAATTGATGCCTGATTAGATGATTTCTGAATCAACTCCAGAATAATTGGTGCCCTTTAGAAAATAAGCAGATAGGGTCCAAACGTAACATACGCCATGTATTCTAGGTGATGTCATTAATGAGTTCTCACCTATCTGGCTGAAGAGTTGTGCTAATTAAAAATTGTGAACTTCTGTGGCGAACTTCTGCACATGATGCAATCAAGCAGGCGTGAATTGAGCGAGTGAGTACTGAAGACGTGTTTCTTTCTTTTTTTTTTTTTTGACTCCGCCAGGTCCAGCAGGTTTGGAAGAATAAGACACTTTATACTAAATACTGATGCTTGTACGGCAATTTCATTGCATAAAAGAGCAAATTTCTTATTCTTGTTAGCTTGATACATTAAAGTTCACTTGTCTCAATACTTCTGGCCACCACTGTGCGATGAATATTTTAAGCTTAGGGTATTGTGTTGTTTTCTACAAACTACTGTTTTGCATAATTTTTTTCCTCCCCTTGTGATTGTGAGAGTGCCGTAGTGCAAGTGTTCAGCAAAAACCTGATTTAAAATAAATGACATAATATTGTCCTGTTTGGTAATTCCCAGTTTTCATGAATACACAGTGCTTTGTAACCATTCCTGAGCAATGTTCGCAGTATAGCAGGGCACATTATTTTTCTAACAGAGGCCCAGGAGCGATTCCAGGATCAGACCTTTAGTGGGAATGTAATGTGTACAACGTCTAGCTATTAGTGCTTTGATATTAATAGTAATTATTATTTTATCATTAATATTATAAAAAAAAACATATATTTTGATCATATGTTTCGCCTGCCATGTGAAAGGCCCGGGTTCGATTCGCAGGCAGGGCACAAAAACCAGCCGTTCTCAAGCCCAGATAAAATGCGTCTGGAAGGGCATCTGGAGTAAAACTTGTCAAGCTTGTATGTGCGGACCAGATGCGGACCCCTTACCGGGAGCAGCCGAAAGACCAACAACAACCAACATTAGAATTACTAGTAAGGACCATGATTTCTTGCTGGTTCTTCTTGCTCTCTTTCTGCCATGTTTATTCTACTCTCTCGCTTTCTCTCTCTCCCTCCTGATCAGTCTCTTTCTCAGGGCTGTCAATTAAATGTTTTTATTATTTTTTTTTTACAATTAATATAAGCTATACATGTTATTAGTCCATATAAATGAATAACAATTAATTTGGACTTTTGTGGGCAATACAGGGAGGAGGTTACATAATTTTGAGCTTATACACTACACTATTAACTATAGTTTAGAAATAATAAATAACAGGTATAAATATCTATTATAAATAGAACCCCCCCCCGGTTGTTTTCTCCATGGAATATGAATCAGGGCTTGTTCCAATCGGTCACTTCACTGTCCATAGATCTACTATAAATTTACATTTACAGCACTTGGCATATGCCCTTATCCAGAGAGACTTTTTATGTCAGTATCCCTTAGAGCAGTTAAGGGTTATGGGGCTTGTTTAAGGTTCCAGCAGTTTAAATGTGTGTTCCGGTGGTAGGGTTTGAACCTGGGACCTTCTGATCCGTAGTCTAACACCTTAACCACTGAGCTACCCCAGTCCGTGTAGCATAACGCCCAAACTCAAGAAACTGCGAGATATTTTTGTCTTTTGACAGAACCTTAACTTGACTAGCCAGATTGTTCTTTAATAACTGGAGCTTTTCTTGATGTCCGAGAGTGCGCGTCTTCCAGCTTTGCATGCGGTGCTTAAGCCCTTCCCTGTCTGCAGTACGTCTGTCTGGTGCTTTGCTATATAAAAACCTCCACCTCAAGGTGAAAAATATTCTAGACTAAGATTAAAATGTTTAGGGCTTAACCCCCGAATGATCGGACCTAATGACACCACTGGTTGTGTCTTTTAAGCAGACTGGACTGTAATGGCAGCGCTCTAAAAAGAATTTCAGAAAATAATCATGCGCTATTATTTTCATTGCCTTTAGGGATGCTAAAATCAGCCGTGCAGAGGCCACATGGCTTTAGGAAATTCCGTTTGCCATAAATGGGTGTACTGTACTTCGCCTGCAGCTATTTGGTACATGTCAAACCAAGCCGCTTGCCTTAAGGTATACAGCTACTCAACGCCATATAGAGCAAGCTGTAAAGTACCGTATGTTCTAACACACACTTGTACTTCAGTGGGATTGGACCAGACAAGCTAGCCTTTGTTCTCTTCATCCAGTAATGAGCCGTGTATACCCCATGACCCTGTCGCTGAGTTGTTCTTCCTTGGACCACTTTTGGAGAAATATTGGGAACACCTGCTGTTTTGGAGATGCTCTGACCCAGTTGTCTAGCCGTCGCAGCTTGGCCCTTGTCGAAGTCACTCGTATCTTTAAACCTGCCTGTTTTTCCTGCTTTGACTTCAATATCTATTGAAATCAATACTATTAATGTCATCTGTCTGTGGTTTAACGGTTATTTTTGTGTTTCTGTTTTTGGCATATCCACACAAAAAAACAGGAAAATTAGTTTTCTTACGTAATAAAATGAACGTCATTTATTAAATTAATTTGGGGCAGGAATTCTGGAGTTTATTCGATCCAAAGACCCCGAAAAAACGGTTAAATCTACAGTGATTATACTGCGACACAGCAAGACAGCTGTCGGATCAGTTTTAATCACAATTACTTCCCCAGTCTTTGTCACTCGGTGTCGCTTTGATCGCTCGGGTTGTTTTACACTCTTTTGACTGGCGGCTGGCGTTCCAGTAGCTGCAGCTCTTGCGTTAAATGTCATCTTCTGTACTGAACGGAAAAACTTTCGTCTCATCTCGCAGGAAAGTGGGACTAATTATATGTCTATAGCAGGTGCTTAATACTTTAACACCGTGCTAGCGACGCTTTCCTTATAGATTATTGGGCAGCTTGGGGCAGACTGGATGTTTTAATGCTGCCATATGGTCATGAGCAGTGCAATGAATATAATGTTTTAGGGTAGAGATGCCCTCAACATGGCATCTGGCGTGCTGGAGATTAAATCCAATCCTGCACCTTGATCTTCTATTCGGATGTCTCTGAAGCTGTTCATTAGTTGGAACAGCTGTGTGAAATGAGGCATGGCATGGGATTTTATGCAAAGCTAGCATTTGAGAAGTAGCTACAGTGGCTAAAAAAAAATTCTTGCAGTCAGTAGGTCAGCTGGTGTATCTGATCTCTTTTCTCCTTGGGAAGAAAGTGGCATGGTCACTGGCGCACTGCTACCTGAATTTGAGTACTCTGGTTACTCTGGTTTGTCAGCGTTCACATCTTCTCCTCAGGTCCATGTGGCTTTCCTCCAAGCTCTCCAGTGTCTTCTCACCTCCTCAAAACAGGCAGGTATGTGTTATTGCTACTCCAAAAATGGCTCAGGGTGTGAAAGTGTATGTTTGATAGACTGGGATCCCATTCAGGATGTGTTCCTGGCTTTTCCTCCATTTGTTTCTGGAATAGGCTCCAATAAACTGTCACCATTCTGACCAGGATAAAAAGCATGTACTGAAGAATACAAAGTGTTTTATTTTTATCCTCAAGGACTATTTAAACACTGTTTTGCCTGATTATTTAGCAAGTCATTGCACATTAATGTGTTCTTGTGTCCAATCATATTTGCATCATTTGTTTGTCTGGTCCAATAATATAAGGAACGCATCTAAACAACCAGTTGAACAGTTTCAGAAAAGAAATGAAAGTCAATGATGAAATAAATAATAATAATAAAAATAAAAAACGTTGTTTCCCCTTCCCAGCTTTTGTCTCTGTGGTACTCATTTTCCTCACATCAGCATCAAGCTCCTACTGTATGTCTTCTCCCAGAAACATGCTAGAAGTACACACCGTACCCTTGGCGTGACTCAGGGTTCACAGAGTCCACTGTGACCCTGTCCAGATTATATCATATGGTGCTAAGGAACAAATTCAGCTCTCTCTAGGCCCCCAACTGCATGATGCTACAGCATCACCCGGGCTTCGAACTTGCAATCCCCTAATGATACGGCAAGCACTTTAGCGCTGTGCCACTCATCCTTTATTGTAATAAGATAGGACTCAGGATCGAACCTTGTGGTACGTTTGATTCTTTTGACGCATCCACAACCAGATTCATAAAATTATTGAACCATTTGTTGCAAATCTGTGCAACTTCCTAAATAACTAATGGGTTAAAACAAAGACCTCCAACCATGACTCTAAATTTTGGACCTTCAGACTGGTGTCTCACGCCTTTACAATCTTCCAGAACAGCTTCAATGGCGTAGACTCTACAAAATCTCTAAAACTGTTCTAGAGGAAAGTTTATTCAGAAGATTTTCCCTCAGTTGGTGTTTTAATGGAGGTTGTAGAGAGAGCTGTCTTGCACATCACTCCAAAATCTTCCATCGATATTCAGAAGGTCACAGCATAGGATTTTCATATGAACATAAATTGTTATTGAGCTGTGAGCGGTTGTAACTGATGACTGCGGATGAGACCATATTCATCAAGATAAAAGTGAGTCAGAAGAGCTTTGGATTGATTTGCAGTAACTGGTCCATGCAGGAGGACAAGCAGAGCCACGGCATGCCAGCAAAATAAACAAGTTGTCCAGATGTGTGTGGTGCAATGATTCAAGTCGTTTCCTTAGGCTGTCTAATTTAAAAAATGTCACATGTTTTCCCAGTGATGTTGAGATTGGCTGGATGGTTAAGATTGAATATGCCTAAAAAAAAAAAAAAAATCATACTACTCCTTGGCTAAATTTCCATAGCAACCGCGGATACACGAACGTGCCGTACATCTGTACACTGCAACCCATAAATCCTTAAACCCTGCAAAAACATTGATTTAGGAAAAGGTGAACCTGATAACGGTCATAGATGAATGCGCATTATATAAATGTTACCTAAAGCAAATTCTGAACATCAATCAAGAGATAAATTCCTCTAATCGTTTCCTAATTACATAAAACACTACCAGCAGGTTTTCACACCCACATACATGTGAAGCACAGGATCCGAGAATCAACATGCTGCATAAATCCTCCTGTGAGCTTTTCCGTAAATGCCTATCTTCGCAGCATCTCAATTTACGGCTGGTTGGAACAGGTGTTTGTGTCCTGTCAAGATGCGTGAGACAATTTATGAAACGCGACACCCCTGAAGTGTGCATCGTAATAAAAAATAAAGGCCTGTGACATGGACTGGCTCATGCTGCTTCGAAAATTTCATAGAGTGGCCTGGGATCGGGATTGGACAAACTGCCCGTGCTTTGTTTATTTGTACTAATACTAAAGAATTCTTGCAGTTAATTATAACATTGTACAAAATGAACGAGAAAGTACTCGAGGTGCTGGATTAAAATCAAGCAGTTATCTCTCGATTTTGATTTGTCAAAGTGTTAAGTGGCAGGGGTATGAGGACCATCTAATGAAACACTAACAATAAGCAGATTAGCTGGTTATATTATTAAACACTGCAAAACCTAATCAGTGGACCTGTTTTTTTGGGGTGGTGGTGGTGGGGGTATTTTGGTTTCTCTACATACTATCTGGCACATCAGGAGTCGGAAACTCCCCAACCTGGAGATATAGCCTTCGTCTTTGTGGCAGTTACTTGTTACGAGTTGTCAGTTCGAGACCCGATTGTCATTCTCACACTACGGGCAATTTGGGAACGCTGATTAGCCTAATTTGCGTGTCTTTGGACTGTGGGAGGAAACCAGGGTAACTGGAGAAAATCCACCAAGCACGGGGGGAACATGCAAACCGGAGGTGGGAATCGAACCCACGATTCTGGAGGTGTAAGGTGACAGTGCTGACCAGTAAGTTACTGTGTCGCCCTGTAAGGCGATTGAGGAGTTTATTTGACATTTCTAGAAGGAGTCGTCAGCATAATGAACAGAGATTAACCTGTAAATTTAAGGTTTCATTATTGGAAAGTCTTTGGGATGAAAGATCTTGCACAATGTCTATCACGTACAGAAATGGATAAGGGCTGCCATTAAAAAAAAGTGAGATCTGACTTTTCTTTTCAGAATTTCAATATTTTTAATTAGATTTTTTTTTTTTACCGGGGATAAAACTTTCTGAAATTAAAGTCAGAACTCTGAGAAATCAAATATGTCGGCGGTTCGATTCCCAGCTTAGCCAGGTTGCCATTGTTGGGCCCTTGAGCAAGGCCCTTAACCCTAACTTCTCCAGGGGCGCTGTACCATGGCTGACCCTGCGCTCTGACCCCAGTCACGCTGGGATATGCGAAGAAGGAATTTCACTGTGCTGTAATGTATATGTGACGAAATAAAGGCTTTACTTTACTATAATGTTTTGTGATCTATTTATGTTAAAAGAAAGTGAACAAATGGTTATGGATTATAAATGGATAAGTGATATAAAGAAACATTGTTACATTGCTGTGAATTCAGCTACTAATGGACAAAAAGGTCCAGTGCATTGATGAGTAACCCACAAGGTTGACCGCATTAACTCCTCCTATATAACAACCTGATCATTGCTACTGTCCTGTAACCTGACACCATGAAGTGTCGAACACATCAGTTACACCCACTGTCATGATTTTCCTTCAGACAAATCGCACCTGTCATTGACCGGACGTCATAACTGACGACATTTCTCCACCCCTGGCTCAATCCGAACGCAAATCAATCAGTTAAAGCTTAGAGAAGGTGACCGCCATCATAGCCGCACAAACCTGTAGTTATCACTCACCCTAATGCTGGTATTTTATTACACCAACACTGCATGTTTAATTCCCTCTTTCCTGAACCTTTATCATGAACATAACCATTATGATACATCAACTCGTTCCATCAACAAGCTATTCAAATTCTGAATGGATTCTTGGATGCAGGAAATAAAAATAAGCAGAGCTCTCTGAAGTGCAGTGAAGGAGATCTCTAGACACAGGTTTGAGAAACACATGTTTAGACAAAAACGCTTCCCGTTTTTAATCTCGGGGTCTAAAAAAGAACTTTTTCAAGGTCGACGGGGCCAATAAATTCCCTCCAAGTGTCAGCGGTTTCACATTGCTTACCGCAGGGACAGGGGGAATAAATTCTCCCCCAATTTTCAGAGCAGAAATTGCTTGTTCCTGCCACGGCCTTCACCCAGACCTCTTCAGCTCCACGCTGGCTGTTTTTTTGATGGGAAGTTGCGGAGTCATGGCCCAAAAGGGAGAAGAAACCGGTTATCACACTGTAACGCTTTAAGTATTCATGAACATGCATTAGTTGATTGATTCAGTGTATTAGCAAAACAAATATAATGTAGATTAACATTGTTTTGTTAGAGTCATTTATACTTTAGATCATTTATGTTTGAATGTTCTGATGTTAGCATTGCAGCTCTTTAATTCTAAAGCTAACAAATTCCTACTGAGCGTGTGTAGCAGATAAAGTGATTTTGATTTTTCTCTAAATTACAGAAAGGACACTTAAATTTGCCTGTCCTTAAGACACTTTCCTCATGGGGGATTTTACTTTATTTCTGACCGTAACAAAGCTCCGACACTGGAGACTCCTCCCATATTGTAGGACATACGATTATGCAACGTATGTTTTGCTTTGCTAAAAAAAAAAAACGATGCATTCATAACATTTTGTACTAAAGTTTAAGGAGACTCTGCACTTTATTGTTAATCCGTGTTTTAACTTTTTGTAGCTAGATTTAACATCCGGAGTTGCTGCTTTAGAAAACGAATCAACACTTAGACCTTTTTGAGATCCCCAACATTTCAAGCACGTCAGCATCAAAGAAAAATGGACCATGCTTCCTCAAGAGGGCGCTCTAACCATTCAGGGCAACACCTCGAAGACCTGGAGGACAGCAAGAGCATACCTGCTGTATGTGAACCGATAGCCAAGAATGACGTCTATATCACCGAGTCTGCGTTCGCCGCAAGTGACAAAGAGGAACCTTTTGAACGATGCTTTCGAAGACACTCCATCAGGCCTCAATAATGCACACACACATGACTTATGGTGATGGGAGACAGCCATTTCCACCTCAGGCCCATGTGAATTACGGGTCGTGCACTCCGTAGCCCTGCCATGATTAGTGTTATTGCACAGAACGGGACGGCTGATGAACGGCGGCGAGGATTCCGTTCGGGCAAAAATGATCCAATTCCCCTTTGAGTGGTAGACTTGGCTCCAGAGGGGAAAAGAAAATCAGCGATATCGAGGACCTGCTTCTTTAAGGAACAAAGAGAACTTCTATTTGTAAGAGACAGATAAAAATTCAGTGCGAGAATGTACTCTGATTGAGGTGAAAGAGTTCATTGTGACATATATATATATTTATATATATATTAACAGCGGGAACAGACGGCCAGTGCAAACTTCCGAAAGAGGAAATGATGAGGAAATGTACAGCCATTAAAATATGTTAAAGTGCAGACCAATCAGTGCGGTCTTTACGGATCATTTATCTCGTGTCAAGTGCCAGTGAAATTACAGAAGCGGGAAGAACAGTCTCGGTGGAGTTTTTCTTTTGTAAATTTAGAATTCAAATATTTTCTAGACAAGTAGAAGTCCATTTTTATAAAGTAATCTTCACGTTGTACTTAGTTTTTTGTATAACTGGAAATAATTTTTTTATCTATATACAGTACATCAAAGAAAGGTTTTGTCTGTGCATTGGTCAGAACTCGCTCAGTACTTCTGTAATATATTTACTTTTCATACATAGGAATTTTCTGCCTGTCTGTATATCTGTATGTCTGTCCTAGCAGATTTTGTCGCAGCATCGTACAAAACTTTCGTACAAAACTTTGCCACTCTTTCGGTATGTGCCTGAAGTTAAATCTGCGACATAAATTAGATGAAAATGTTGAGTACAAGGGATGTTATGAGCGGTTATGTGCCATATTACCTCACAGCATCTAGAGCACTTTTGGACAAATGTAGCACTTTTGTGCTCAAGGTGGGTGTGGCTATACAGTACATGTCACTCAACAGAGCCAATCAACGCGATAGTTCACTAGGTAAAATACTGAGTACGCGGAACTCACAGAAACGACCATAATGTACCTACAAAGTTGCCCGTATCCTGACGAATCGCAGACAAACACGTGCCACAGCATGGCTTACTCCAAAAAAGGAAAGTACACTATGAAAACTAAACCTTCAAAGATGTATGGCCAGATTATTTTATGTTTATTCTTCCAGCAGGACGTGTAAAAACCAGTTTGTCTCATATGTTCCAGAACCGTCGTGCTTATAACAAGCAGTAATGTAAAGATATTGCCCACTATGTCAGAGCAAACAAATTCTCAATTAATATCATTTTCTATTATAGAACACTAGCAAAAGTCAAATCACAGCTCAACATAAATGTACTTATTCTAACATTGTAATTCCCACATAAGACCAAATCTCCAGCACCAGTATTTTGTATCAAATCAGGGATAAAACTGTAACTTCAGCGTGTGATGAGATGTCTCGAGACTGAAGGTGTAAAAGCGATTGACATTTACAGAAGACTTCAAGCACAGTATGGCGATGAGAGTCTTAGCCGCAGTAAAACATGAGAATGGTGCAAAAATTTTAAAGAAGACCATATATATCTGTAAATGACGATCCCGGCCGAGGTGGCTCAGAGCACACTGCGGTCGTTCCCGTGAACATTCAGCGAGTGGAACGTCTGATCCCTGGACTCGGCTTGGAGTTATTGCCACATCCCCCCCCAACAATCCTGACCTCGCGACAAGCTGTTCCTACATGTTTGGGACATTAAAGGAGTTCCCGGGAGGCTGGAGTTTCAGACATGAAGCAGGACGTCCAATCATGGCTCCGCATCCTGGGAAAACTTTCTACCTTGATGGTGTCCAAGCACTAGTGAAACACTGGGATGAGTGCATTAGTGTAGCAGGAGATTATATAGAGAAATAAAGGGAGATTTTTTACAGTTATAACTGTTCTGTTATTCTTGATGATAATAACAAATAAGCAACTCATCACACCATAATGTCACTGATTATTTTCCTTACTTCATACTTAATGTCTAGGAGTCTACTTCTGTTATTATACAGTACACTATTAATAGTAATATGAAAGTAAAATACACTATTATTTACTACACAATTAATCTGTAAAAGATGTGAAGGACAAATTTTTAATTGATTTACATTAAAAAAAATTTTTTCTAGCTAGTTACAGTAATATGCTGCAATTAATGTGTGCGATTTAAAGCGATAAAAATGTAGTGTGTTAAACGTGTTAATGTTCATTGAGATGTGGAAAGAACATCGTGTGCATTGTGTGTGAACTCTAATGCTGCTGTGCCATTTGCAGTCATATTTGTATTCATTTATTTATCTATTTTTAAAACGAGTTCCATTTTAATAACTAGTTGATGACGATTGTGCTTTTTAAAAAAATTTTTTTTTTTAAATCATCATTCGCTATCTCTATATTAAAATGATCTTTTCATGAGGACCGCGGTGTGGGCGTGTTTCAGCGCGCTAATTAAATCCGGAGTGAAAATCCGGAGGTGTAGCGCAGACGGCGGCGATTTATAATACGGACTGTGTAGGAAATGCGGCTCGCGATATTACAGTAGATTGCTCTTCGAGAAAAAAACAACACGACGGTAATACTGTTTGCGTTTGGATTAATTTGGGAAGTGTGCATTAAAGCCAGTTTATTACCCATAATCCTTCACTCTCAGCGCGTGCTCTAATGCGGAGTCGCTGCCTCTAAAGCCGCACTTATAAACGCTGAAGTGTGATACATAGCGGAATTTAAACTCGGATATATTTGAATGATTAGGTGCTTAAATGATAAACGTATCCAAAACACTGAAAAAAACTTTCTCAGTTTATGATCTGTACATGACGAGTAGTGCTTGACTGAGATCACTATCAGTGTAATAAACTAGCAACTTACTGTACCGTTGAGCATAAAAGGTTTTAGAAATAGTTTGCGCACTACTGTAGCGCAGCACATCAGAACAGAAAATAAAAAATAGCATGTGTGTATTGAATTCGACTTGGAGTAAAGATTTTAAAACGGTAGCGAACAAATCCTGTGTTTGTAATGTTAATCATGTTACTCCATGGCCTCCACTTTAGGAACCAATAACCTACTAAATAAATTGAGCAACCGCATGCTACAAAAAAACTAAACGAAAAAAAAAAAAGCTTAAATCTTTGAGTGTCTGGGAAAACCCATCAGATTTTGAACTGCTTGAATGGACTCAATGCACAAACACTCCTGCGCTCTAGTTAGTATTGTTTTTGTGTATCTAATTCTTTCTTTCGCTACACTCACAGTAGTGATATTTTACACTCGGTGGAGCTTGTAAAGGTGGTCAGTAGATGCACTATATGGACACAAGGATTTGGCCTAACCTGGCATGACATTATAACCAAATACATATACGTCAATATGGAGTTGGTCCCCGTTTTGCAGCTATACCAGCTTCCACTCTTCTTGGAAGTCCGTGCACAAGTTTCTGGAGTGTTTCTATTTGAATTCGTGCTTATTCATTCTGTAGGGCATTTATGAGGTCAGGGACTGATGTTGGATGAGAAGGTCTGATTCGCAAACGCCGTTCCAGTTCATCCCAAAGGTGCTCAATGGGGTTGAGGTCAGGGCTCTATGTTCTGGCCGGTTAAGTTCTTCTTCAAACTATATAGTCTTTATAGTCCTTGCCTTGTGCACTGGGGCTCAGTCATGTTGGACTAGAAAAGGGCCTTCCCCAAATTAATGCCACAAAGTTGCATAGAACTACAGTATACAGTAGGATTGTTCAATATGTCTTGGTATGCTGAAGCGTTAAGGTTGCCCTTCAACAGGGATAAAGGGCCTGATTGATTGAAACACCTGAATTCAATAATTAACAGGTTTGGCCAAATACTTTTGTCCATGCAGTGTATATGAGCTTAAAAAGCTATTTTGCTATCACAATTTTCTATTCGAATTTATTCCTATTCAATTCCCACCTGTCTTGTTAGGCCACTCCCCATTCAGCGACAGCTGCCAACCAGGGAAGGGCGTAGAATATTTCCTATGATGCACATAAAGCTGCCCACCACATCTTTTTTGAACTGCTCTTCGCACATCATTAGGGAGCAAAGTAACACACTCGGAGAAATGCACCATCCGTCCCCTTCTACTTACGTGAGCTCAATGATTGGTTGCTGTTGCTATGATTGATGTGGGACTGCAGGGACTTTTGGTAGTGCAGAAAACAGAACACAGTTATGAGAGTAAAACTCCCTTTATTTCTCTATATAATCTCCTACTACACTAATGCACAATTATCCCAGTGTTTCACTAGTGCTTGGACACCATCAAGGTAGAAAGTTTTCTCAGTGCACCGGAGCTGTGATCAGACTCCCTGCTTCACGTCTGAAACGTCGGCCTCCCAGGAACTCCTTCAATATTCATATTAAAGCGTTCATATCGACAGCCCTAGTTATCATATTACATATATAGTATATACAGTCAAATTCTTATATTCTAATATTTGATTTATAATAAAGTGCATAATAAATATTGACAAGAAAACATACATACCGTAAAATCCACTTTAATTTACTTATATTATTTAATTTTTTTTGTACAATTCTATTTGATATGCTGTACAAAAAATACTTTCCTTGTTGGGGGGGCGAAAAAAAAAGAAGTAAAACCAGCTTACAGTTGAAAATTATACCTACAGAAGCTAAATAAGATGCTGCAACAATAAGAGGATGGAATAAATGCATTACTAAATAAATGTCTCTTCCCCAAGCTGGTGACAAGTTATCCATGGAGTATCAAATTTCCACTCACTGAATGTTCATGGGAACGACTACAGCGGGCTCCGCGTCACCTCGGCCAAGATCGTAATTCACGGACGTACGGTCTTCTTTTTTCATCACCATACTGAGCTTAAAGTCTTCTGTAAATGTCAGTTGCTTTTACGCCTTCATTGTATAAATGCTCTCTATAAGAAGTAACGTTCAAGAGAATTTTAAAGGACAAGTTGCTGTTTGACTCGGCTGATGATCTAAACAATGTCATCAGAACTGCAGCAGCTGCACATTTGTTCATTATAGAAACAAATAAGAAATTGCAGTTTCCAACTCACATTTTGAACAAGAAATAGAACTACATGTATCTAAGTATTTATTTAGCAATACATTTGTTCCATCCTCTTATTGTTGCAGTATCTTATTCAGCTTTTGTAGGTATCATTTTCAAAGGTAAGCTGTGTTTTACCTAATTTTCCCCCCCCTCAACAAGCAAAGTGTTTTTTGTACAGCATATCTGCAGAATTGTACAAAAAATGTAATAATATATGTAAATTAAAATGGATTTTACTGTATGAATTGTTTTATTGGAATTTATTATAAATCAAATATTAGAATATTAGAATTTGATAAATGGCATCATCATATAAGGTATGATTTCTTCTGTGTGAATATTTTGGACAGATTACTATATAATATTATAACTAGGGCTGTCGATATTAACACGTCAGTGCGTGTAATTCATCTAGAAATTTTAGCGTGTAACTATTTATTTTTTGAATGCAAATTAATCATGTGCCCAACTCTGACTCTTATGGCTTTCCATAATTACAGCGCAGTTACTCGGCTGTATGTTATAATGGCACGTTTGGCGCGGATATTAAAATAACTAAGGAAACATCACCATACTTATAAAAAGCTTCTACTTGGAAGTATGGATAAAACCAAAGTTGTATGCGTGAGCTACCACCAAGGGGAACTATTTTTGCAATACTAAATGTAAGACGTCAGAGTGTTGGCTCAGACTGCTAAGGCTCCAAGTTGTTGGTCTGAGGATCGCGGATTTGAGCCCCACCGTCGGCGGGTTGCCACATCCCATAATACCCGGCGACTGTATTCAATCCCGGTCCTTTTGGAGAGATTTTAAATGAACTTTTGTTAAATGTTAATTTTTGGTAGATTACAAAACTGTAGAAACTATTTCCTCTATCCAGTTTGTCATGCATTTCTTCATTCCTGTGTTGCACGTTTATAATACTGTACAAGTACATCTGAGTATTTTAAAGTGGCAAAATCATTCACACTGACTAGTGATATTAACTAGATTAAAAATGGATTTTTTTGATCGAAAGGACATGGAATTTTAACAGAATGTAATAATAAGCAATGCAGTACATCACTGCAGCACAGAGCAAAATGTAAAGCAATAAGAGTTCTACAGCGAATCGTTTTAGCCTCCGCAGTGCAAGAGGATTATTATTATTTTTTTAATGTGCTGAGATAAACTGCCTCACAGAGTTTGTATTCAAGATATATATTATTTGTTAAACTTAATGTTCATCTGAGGGCCGATGCGGAGCGCGTTGGGTCATGGCAATTAAAACAAATGCTTTGAGAATGTTAAATTGAGGCGATGAGTTTCATATGTTGTCAGTTTAAATTCACTAAACGTGTTTTTCATCTCCTGCAAACCTTTTTAAGGTTTGCTGAGCAATGCTGCATTAGACTGCCTTCAAACTTTGTAACCTGAGTGTTGCTTTATGGCTGACCTCAGCTTCTTGGAAAGCACTGAGATCCCAGAGGGAAATAATATGGGATGTTCTGAGACTCTAATTAGTCATACCTGCCCCGGGGCCGTCTCTGCATTAAGGCTGCTGGGGTTCACTTCAGCATGCGGTGATGTCCTTACGGATTTGTGTGTCTTGCTGCGGAATCTGTTGCCTCGTGGCCTCAACTGGATCACAGTCTGCACATCTGGATTCATCTCTTTAGCTCCTGTGTTATTTACATATAGACTTTTGATCAATCGAAACATTTATTCAGTGAATCACTGAGGATTTTTGCTTGAAAATGAACTTTTTTTTTAGCGTAGGGTTCTGCATAAAACATTTACAAGATTCACCCGAGGTGCAAAACACAAACCCCATAAAGCTTCAACCCTTTTCTTTAACGGTTCTTTAGATAGTGCAGCGTTCTTATTTTTCTTAGTAAAAGTCACCTTTAAATAAACCCTTTCAAGTTTCCATGAAGGTATAATCAGAAGTTCTCACATCTGCAGTGACCCTTCTGGTTCTGCAGGACCCGCACACCTTCTGAACCCTCTTTAAAATTTAATCAAAGGTTAAAGGTTCAAAGCTTCAAAACCCCGTGTTAAAGGGAAGGTCTTGAGTTCTACATAAAACATTTAAAGGTTTCACGAAATCTTCTAAATTCAAGGCTTTTGTCTATAAGGGTTTCTCAAATGTTAATTCTAGGTACAGTCGACTCCCACGGAGCCGCGGTTCAGAGTTCGTGGCCTCAGTCATTCGTAGCCTGTCGTTCGTGGCCTCAGTCGTTCGTGGAATGTTCCTTAGAACCTAACTAATGATTGTTTTTGCTAAAAAACAAACAAACAAACAAACAAACAAAAAAAAAGAAAATTTTCGGAAACCGCAAATATCCTCCGCAATTTTTATGCCCGTTTTGTGCCAATACAAAATTTTTTATCTATGAAGAACAATATAATTAACTCATTTTGTAACATAAATATTAACGTAAATTCAGATTATTTTTTTAAGTAAATATAATACTGTATAAATTTTTTTAGAGAAAACACAAAGCAACCATAGAGGAAAATCCGGCTTGGGATGGTTGTTTAAAAAAGCATATTTTGGGTTCTAAACTATAAAAATGGGCATTTATAAGCATTTTTTTGACCTCATCCAAAATTTGTGGTTTTTTTTTTTTTTTTTTTTTTTCACAATTCGCAGATGCTCTAGCAACATAACCCCTGCAAATTTCAGGGCTCGACTTTATTGTTAATTTGTTAGTGGAAACCTGTTCTTATAGGAACAATCACAGTATCTGCTATAGGGTAATAGAGAACCGTTAATGGTTACCCCAAGAGAAGACTTGAAAAAAGGATACAGAACATTTGGCTGTTTAAAGGTGTTTTTAACCAATTGCAGCCCTCTTTGATACTGGAGCTGTCATAGGGCTGTAAATAAAACCTTCCGTGGTTTTCCCAAAGTGACAAACAGAAAAATGGACACTTTCAGTGAAGAGGTCTTTAAGTGCAAGGATTCCTTATTCCTTATTTATCTTAAAGATGGACCCATCTTTAAGATAAAACCTTGGTTATTGCTTGTCTATAGACATTTAAAGGGACAAACTGAAGAACCCTTAAAAGTTTAACTTTTTGTCTAAGAGTGCACAAGAGTTTACATTTTCCTCAAGTGGTTCTACCTGCTGTTGTAGGGTTCTACATCGACTCTTGAATGCTTTTCCATACGGCCGAACCAAAGATGGATTAAACTTTGATGAAATCAATCTTTTCCCCTAAGAATGTAATGTAGCATACTTAGCTTTCTAAAGTCTGTATTTTGCACCATAAGTTTAAGTGTTTTCGAGAAGAACCAGCAAACAAAAAGTCAAGGATGCTAAATGGGTCCTTTATGTCCTTAATATTGAACTTCAATTATATTGTAAGAAGAAGAAGAAAAAAAAAAAACAGGAGTCATAGAATGACTGGTTTGCTTCAACAGTAAAATGTACCATTTTCTCGACTGCCACAAATTCCAGGGAAATAATTTTTGACTCTAATAGGCATCATTAGTCCTTCCATTCGAAAGTGGGTGGAAATCAAACTGATAAAATGGCAGCAGAATGTGGTTCCAGTAAAGTGATCATCATGTCTGCCATTCAGATGTGACTTTTGCCTTGCTGTCAGAAAAAAAAAAAAAAAAAAACACTCAGAGTTCAGTTAAGGGGAAGGAGGGAAGGGAAAGTGGGCAAACCTCAAAACACATTACAGCTAAAAAGCAAACGGCGAAGTGATAAATCTAGAATAGCTGAGATATGACTGCAATCATTTCGACTCCCACGGAGCAAACCCAATACAGAGCCACTAAATAACTGACTTTGTCCTGTAAGAAATGAGAGAAAGTTTGGGGAGCTCATGCAAAAGGGGCGATTGACTATCTTCAAATCTTACAAACGGTGTTAAGAATGGGTAGGTTGCATAAAAAAATCACATGTTAAAGTGAAATTTGCTTCACATTACATCTTTGACGTGAAATCTGGTCTGTAAACGGAATGAGATCAGACTGATAAATGTAAACCCAGGTGTGTGATTTTTAATAGTACTTTGTTTATTGCTTTAATTTTAAAGAGAAATGCTACAACAGCTGCATTCTAAAACGCTTTTGACCATAATATGAATAATATTTTATATGATTAGGTCACACTACTTAAAAATATTAATAATAATTTCTTCATAAATAACAGGATGTGCTGGATCACAAACTATTTAATAAGCTGCTGAAGCCATATTGTTCATCTATACAAATAAAATATTTGTACATTGGTCAGAATTCAGGACTGTCGCCTTGCACCTCCAGGGTCCAGGTTCGATTCCCGTCTCTGTGTGCGTGGAGTTTGCATGTTCTCCATGCTTGGTGGGTTTCCTCCAGGTTCTCTGGTTTCCATCCATAGTCTGAAGACCTGCAGATTAGGTTAATTGGCGTTACCAAATTGCCCTCAGTGTGTGAATGAGTGTATGAGTGTGTATGTGTCCTGGATGGATTGGCAAATAGATTGTACCCCGCCTAAAGCCCTCAAGCCCTAAGACTCCTAGACGATGAGTGAGTGAGTGGTCAGAAGTCGCTCTTTCAATGATATCTTTGGTTTATAAACTGGAGGACCAGAAACCAGTTTGTACATCTGTCCAGCCATATTTCGTCACAGCATCACACAAAACTGGTTGTACTGGTTTTGATGAAACTTTGCCCGTCCTTCTGTATTTGCCTGAAGTTAAAATTGATAAAAAAAAAATTCCATAAATGTAATTAAAATGTTGTGTAGAAGGAACGTTATGAGCAGTTATGTGCCAGATAACCTCAGATTGAACCTTCAAAGACGGATCAATGTCTGTTTATTCTGCCTGTGGGAAGTTTAAAACCAGTTTGTCCAATTTGTTCTAAAACCGTGGTGCTTATAACAATCAGTATTGTAAAGCGCCACTATGAGATAAAACGTGTGTCATTACAGCAAACATATCTGCAGCAGTACGAGGTGAGGGAGTGTAAAACACCTGAACTGAGAGCCCAGTGTTGTGTGTTAAAATTAAAATGTTATGAATAGTTATGTGCTGGCTTTGATAATCTACTTTAAACAGGGAGTGTATTTGGCTGACGACGAAAGAAGCACAACTTGGCGTAAACGAGACGTTAGATACTCAACCTTATAAAACTGGATTTCTTTGTATTAATAAGTTAGACAGAGTTTTGCTGTACAGAAAGACAGACAGACATGTACGTGAGCTTCTACATAAAATAATATTATCACTGAATTATTTGAATTCTTGTCATTTTTTAAAAATATAATCACTGTAGGTTGTCTTGCAATGTATTCATTTAAAGTCATTAAAAAAAAAATTAAAAATTTTGCCGCATCACAAATCCGTTCTCTTAACTGTTTATCATTTCATTACCTGATTGTTTTAAGGGATTAAAGGGCACCTTTTTAGTAATTTTTTGACATTCAGACAGGATCTTGTGTGTGTGTGTGTGTGTGTGTGTGTGTGTGTGTGTGTGTGTGTGTGTGTGTGTGTGTGTGTGTGTGTCCTCTTGCATTTTGTCTTGGCTGGGGATTTAAGAAGCCACTTAGATTTTCCACCTAATGTGACCTCATATACAGGTCCTTCTCAAAAAGTTATTATTGACCACGGTATTACTGTGTTCAATTGGCCTGCCAACTCTCCTGACCTGAACCCCGTAGAGAATCTGTGGGATATTGTGAAGAGAAAGTTGAGAGACGCAAGACCCGACGCTCTGGATGAGCTTAAGGCCGCTATCGAAGCATCCTGGGCCTCCATAACACCTCAGCAGTGCCACAGGCTGACTGCCTCCATGCCACGCCGCACTGAAGCAGTCATTTCTGCACAAGGATTCCCGATCAAGTATTGAGTGCATAACTGAACATAATTATTTGAAGGTTGACTTTTTTTTTTTGTATTAAAAACACTTTTCTTTTATTGGTCGGATGAAATATGCGAATTTTTTGAGATAGGAATTTTGGGTTTTCATGAGATTTATGTCAAAATCATCAATATTAAAACAATAAAAGGCTTCAACTACTTCAAGTTGTGTGTAATGAATCTAAAATATATGAAAGTCTAATGTTCATCGGTACATTACAGAAAATAATGAACTTTATCAGAATATGCAAATTTTTTGAGAAGGACCTGTAAGTTCATCTCCTTCCCTGGCTTGTTGCTCACCTCTGCAGCTCTCTTTTGGGGGCGTGGCTTAGCGGTATCTCATTTAAATGGACACTGAAACGACACGTTTGGAGGAAGAGTGAAACACAGGGAGATTTAGGTATGAAAAATGCATTTGAGTGGGATTTCATATATTGCATATATATTAACACACACTTTAGGGATACTGTATTTTACCCCAGTGTTAACTTGGTAAAGTAATTAAAGTTAAATATGGGACCTTTTTAAAGGTTTAAGTTTGTTGGTTTAGATGCTGTTGAAAAATCCTACTCACGAAATACCTGACGAGCACCAAGGCATAGATCACACACGGATGATTTCAATAAACAAAATGAAAAGTCCAGAAAACGAGCTTGAGTAGCTGTATGGACTTTCCCTGCGTAATCGTGGAGGATAACTTTTAAACTCTAAATACGGCCCTTCGTGTGTAAGGTCGTGAGTCTGAAGGCGAATTGATTGTAAGGTTTCTTTGCTCAGAGATCTAAGGTCTACAGAGACCCCCGTTTCAATTCTGGCCAGTGGCACATGGAGCGTGTCTTTGTTTCATTTTCTGGTCTGGCCTTTGTAACGGCTGCATGCTGATGCACAAACAGCAGAAGATATGGCTTATTGATTTTGACTTGGGGGGGAGCGAGAGAGTGTGTGAATGTGTGTTTACAGTTAAGGAATCGCAGTAAAGGAATTGTAGAATTGATCTAGAATAAGACATAAGCCAACTAATATAATACCTGTATGTAAGGAATAAAATACCTGATGGTATTCAGGCATCAGTTTGTGGAGTGTCCATGAATCCAGTTAGTTCTTATCACTTACATCATAGTCAATACAGTCTCTCTCGCTCTCTCTCTCTCTCTCTCTCTCTCTCTCTCTCTCTCTCATTTCAAATAATCACTTTGACGTATTTCGTTAGCAGGTTAAAATATAACTCCAAATGTTGTGCTAAGTGCCTGAAACCTCATACGGTGTGAAACGAAACTACATCGTACTGTGTGGCAGATGTTGCCCGTCACTCCATATGATCCATTTAACACCCGATGTATAATAGGAACTATTTTTTTTTCCTATCGACTCAACTTGCAGAAATAGTTGTAAAGTTGAGTAATTTTTCCTTGCTTATGCTAAATTGTACTTCTTTTGTCGTCAACTCAAATACACTCCCTGTTCGGTAATCGGAGAGTCAATCACGGATTCGGATGAAGATGATGTTTTGTCTTAAAACGGCCCCAGCGCTTTAAAATTCACATAGACCACTTCAGCGCTGTTATTTTGATGGAAGTTAAAGTATGAACTAATCCCAGTAAAAAATATTCAGTTTAGCTTTTCTAATTAATATCTCTTGGTGCAGGTGTTTATGTGGCTTATTAGTACCTCATTTTAAAGTAGATTAATAAATCCGGCACGTAACTTGTTCATAACATCGCTTTTACTCAACATTTTGATTTCACTGACGGTGCAGGTTAAACCTCAAGCAGACATCTGAGTACTGCAAAAGTTTCATTAATTTCTGTCCGGCGGTCGATTTAAGACAGTGTGACTGTCAAAACCTCCGGTTTTTAATCTGACACAAAACTGCTCATAACTTAATTTCTATTCAACATTTTGACTTGATTGACATTTTCTCAATGTCGCAGGTTTAACTTCGGGCCAAAAACCAAAGATCAAAACTGGCAAAGATTCATTAAATTCTGTTCAGCAAGTTTTGCTTGATGCTGTGACAAGATCTGGCTGGACAGACATACAGACATACAGACATGATTTTCCTGAGACGGGTTTTCCAATATTTGAAATGTAAAGATATGATTGAAAGAGTGAACTCTGACCAATGTACAGACAGAACCTTTCTTTTATGTACTGTATGTAGATAGATTTAATTTATGTTACTCTGAACCACAAAAACGTAATTTCATGCCTGTATGATGGACATGTGTGTGTATATGTGTCTTTTCATATATAAAAATACAAAGTTGATTGCTTCACCCTTAAACCAGCTGTGCTTTGAGTACTTGTCGCTTTGCCGGTGTTGATGTGAGCACTGCTGGTGTTGGATCCGCCCGCTTAAAAACATCTCCGAGAGCAGAACTCCACAGAGAGGCAGGACGAGGAGCAATGGAAGAGAACACACTAATGCAATTATGCATTAAATTCCCACAGTCTCCATCACTGCTTTGTAGCTCAGGGCGCTGGAGTCTCACTGCGACTGTGTAGAGCTTTTATTTATTTATTATATATATTTTTTGTGTGTCTGAGAGGAGAGCGATGATGAAACATTCAGCGGCCACAGGAGTCGTGTGATTTAAGGTCTGGAGATGTTACACTTTTAAACTTACAGAAAGTTTGTATGGAAGTCCAGAAAGGCCATGTAGTATTTATAATTTTTTTTTCTTGTGAACTCAAGACAACAAAAGTTGATTTCATGACTTATTCTTCTCATATGTCGAAATGCATCATTGGGGATACACACTATACATCATGAACGAGCACATCAATCAGAGCAAAGCTTTCCCAGAAATATTTTTTATCTTTTAAACTAAATAAGATCACATGCAAAAATAGCACAAAAAAAAAACTTTTAAATTTACTCTGGCTTTATAAATTCAATTCAATTCAATTCAATTTTATTCATATATTTATATATTTATATAAAGCCTGTAAAACCAACCAACCAACCAACAAACAAACAAACAAAAAGCTTGATGAGTGATGACATGTATATCAGAGGAAAATTTTCTATAAATTATTTAGTTTTAAAATGTTTATATAGCAAATATAAGACAGTTAAGCCTTTCAGATTTTTGGTTAAAAAAAAAAAAAAGGTAAAAAATGGTTTAAAAATTTCAACATTTTTAAAACATTTAATTTAAGCTATTAAAATAATATATTCCAGTAGAATAAGATGATTTCAGACCTGAAATTACTAGAAACATTTATAAATATTTGCTTAAAAATGATCCGATAAAGAGAAGCTGTATATGGAAATGCCAATTAGGCTAATCTGCATTTTTAATTAGCAGATTTCACATCCACATAAAACTGCAATTCCTGATTTCGCCACGCAGAAACCTTTGGCACAGAGTTTTGTAAATAAGCTTGTCTATTTGAACTTTTTTTCTAATTGATTTGGCTGTTTTGTTTTCCTCTAATATTTTCCTCTTTATAAATTTGCCTTCTAGATGGATTACACTCCATCTACAAGCCTCTGTAGTCCAACTAGGGCCCGTAGAGGCCAATGGTATGAGGAGATCAGGCACAAAACTCCATGCACAAAGTGGGAATTGAACCCAGACCCTGGAGGTGCAAGGCGACAGTACCATTGTACTGTCCATATTACACCAAAACATCTTTTCATAACACTGAAAATGACAGTTTTGACATATAATTCTTCTTTTTAGTTGGGTAGGTTTTGAGAGGTTTTGAGAGGTTTTGAGAGGTTTCGAGTTTTCTATCCGGTCGCCCCACCCAGATGAACCTTACTTACTCAGCTCTACTTCTTTTTTCATTCTTCTTCCTTTTTTTTCCCAAATGCAACTCCCAAATGTGTATGGCGGTTGCTTTTGGGAAGTACAAGTTTCACCTCTAAAAATTTAAGAGTGCCAGTATGGCTCTTTTGTGGTGC
>JAAGKR010005918.1:0-21422 GCA_011419295.1 Clarias macrocephalus
GTTTGTTTCACCTCTATGATCCACTGAAGGTCTGGAGATGCTCAGCACCTGCGGCATGCATGAGCCCAGGTCCAGTTCAGCTAGAGTCAGCTCATTCATGAAGTAAGGCAACTGGCACAAAATAACAAAAATCTGAATGACACAATTTCCCAAATAATAGATTGATAGATGATTTCCTATACAAATCTATAAAGAACAGGCTTCATCCTATAGTAAGTCATAGGCCTTGCACATCATTCAGTCTAAAAGATAAGTGCAACAGTGCCAATACAGGGCAATAAGATACAGCTTTAAGTCCTTGACCTTCATAGGAGTCTGTTCTTTACTTGTATATATCTAAGTTTTATGCCACTCCACAAATGATCTACTCTATATTATGGTATGAATGTGTATTAGTGTGTGCGTGGCAGATGGTGATGGTCCAGGAGCTTCAGGCTGGTTTGGAAAGATGAGTTTAAATGCTAGCACCATTAAGCTACTGCAGGTGGATCCTTAAGCAAGACCATTACCCATCAACTTCAACTACTGGGTGTTTCTGTGTTGGATAAGTGGCTTTGGCTTTGGAAGTGTTCACCAAAGAAGAAACTGTAAGTGATACACCACCTAGAGTGTTTTCATATGCAAGGGAATATCCAGGTTGGATGCACATGCATAGGTGCTTATTGTCTCATAAAACAATAAGATTTTATTGAGAGAGAGAGAGAGAGAGAGAGAGAGAGAGAGAGAGAGAGAGAGAGAGAGAGAGAGAGAGAGGTCTTCATTGTGTAGTGTGACCTGGAAGAAAAATACCAAGAAACCGTACAAATAAAACATATAATATGAGATAATGTAAAATAATGTGAATTTGTAAAACATACACATACTGTACTATGCATGTTATTAGGAAAACATGAACACCAGCTTGTTGACATGCAGCCAATCATGTTGTCTACAAGTGCACAAAATAAATGGTTCCGTTTCTTATGTTTGATGTGAACATTAACTGAAGTTCTCGCACTGTATCTGCTGGAGTTCATGCCATGTCCTGCTGTGACATGATCGACTGATTGACAAATATTTAGAGGTACAGACATTCCTAATAACGTGGAATGTGAGTGCAAAAGATTATAAACATTTATAATAAATTATATCATTGCTTCCATTACCCTTTGGTTGTTGCACACCTTGTATTAGGCACACGTACACTCCCCGGCCAATTCATCAGGTATGCCTTTCTAGAACTGGGTTTGACACAGTTTGCCTTCACAGCTGCCTTAAATCTTTATGGTATAGATAGAACAATGTGCTGGAACCATTAATTAGAGATTTTTGTCCTCATCGACATGACAGCATCATGCAGTTGCCGCAGAATTGTCAGCTGCACATGCATGATGTAAATCTCCCATTCCACCACGACTCAAATGTGCTCTTTTGGTTTAAGATCTGGTGACTGTGGAGGCCATTTGAGCACAGTGAACTTATTGTCATGTCCAAAAAAACATTTTGAAATGTTTTTAGCTTTGTGACACGACATGACATCTGGTTATAAAGGGGTGGACATTGTCAGTATGCAGATAACCTGTGGCATTTAAACAATGTTCAAATTGGTTTTGAGGGGTCCAAAGTGTGCCAAGAAAACACTGCTCACACCATTATACCACCACCAGAAGCCTGAAGCATTGATAGAAGGCAGGATGGAATTCATGTTGATTACACCAAATTCTGACCGTACCATCAGAATGTCTCATCAGAAGATTTTTCCAATCTACTATTGTCCAATTTTGTTTAGCCCATGCGAAATATAGCCTCAGTTTCCTGTTCTAAGCTGAAAGGAGTGGTACTCTTCTGCTGCTGTAGCCCATCTGCTTCAAGATTAGACATGTTGTGTGTTCAGAGATGCTCTCTGGTTTGCGTGAAAATCCCAGTAGATCAGCAGTTTCAGAAATACGCTGACCTGCCCGTCTGGCACCATCAACCATGCCATGTTCAACATCACTTAAAATGCATTTCTTCCCCATTCTGATGCTCACTTTGCTTCTTCAGCAACTTAAGCACATTATCTTACCATGTATACTTGTCTAATTGCATTGAGTTGCCAAAAAAATTGTGTACGGATCAGACAGTCCACTGTGGTGACGCCTTGACGGGAGCAGCTAAAAGAAAGTATGTAATGTCTCTTAATTAGCCCTGTGGAAATCTGCTTATCACAATAATCCAGACAAATGTAAAGGTGTTCTCAGTTACTATTTCCATAAATACTGGATACTTAATACTGTATTACTAATATGTTAGGTGAGATGAAAATAACATACATTGGAAAATTTATTAATACGGTAAGTCTACATGCTTACACTACAATTGTATCCACTCATATTTAGTCAGCAGCTGAAACATTTACTGGTCAGGGTATGGAAAGGTGCAAGGCTCTCCTGGCAAGACTGGGTGCAATGGGGAAAATTCACTCTCTATTATTTATTGCATTGGTTAATATACACACATTCACACACTCATTTATACCCTGGAGCAATTTAGCATAGCCAGTCCATCTATAGAACCCAGAAGAAACCAATTTGGACACTGAGAAAACATAAAATACTTACAAATCGTACTGCTGCAGTATAAAACTCAAGCAATTAATTATATCCATTACATAGGTCCTGTTTTATATAGAGCATGCAGGTTAAAAAGAAATCAGAGGATGTCTTCTTTTTGTCTTTCAGTAAAGTTTAAGGACAGCTGAACCATAAAGCAGGTTATGCAGGGAAACCCATTAGTAACTTAGATGGCAGGAAAGGGCTTCTGCTCTTCTGCTGAGTGTCTGCCGCTCTGGTAATCTTTCAAGAATATATTGTTATGGTGCCCAACAGACAGAAGACCATTTTTCAACTAAAATAGGTCTACAAATTGGTGCTGCTGCAAATATATGGATGCATTTAGGTAAGAACAAAAGGTTGTGACTGTAAGGTATTATAAGGTGCCTCTTTAAAAATACCTTAAATCAGCCATACACTAATCAGCCATGACACTCACTCACTCACTCACTCACTCACTCATCATCTATACCACGTAATCCTGTATTCAGGGTCACGGGGGGCCTGGAGCCTATTCCAGGAGACTTACTGTAGGGCACAAGGCGGGGTACACAACGGACTGGGTGCCAATCCATCTCAGAACACACACATACACACTCATTCACACACTACGACCAATTTGGGAATGCCAATTAATCAAACCTATATGTCTTTGAACTGTGGGAGGAAACCAGAGAACCCGGAGGAAACCCACCAAGCACGGGGAGAACATGCAAACTCCATACACACAAAGAAGGGAATCAAGTCTGGCTGAATTAACATTAGGCCCACTATTGTGTAGGTTCCCCTACTGGGACCAGCTGCTGTGGGAGCTCTGGCCTCTCGGGGCATGACTTTGAGACTGGAACAACAAACCTGAACCCCATACATGGCAGGCTGTGACGCACTGGGTGCTCTGATACATTTCTAATCTTTGATCCCCACAGGCATAGATGAGTCTTGGGAGCTCATGATCCTGTCATCAGTTACTGGTATATAATTGATAATCAATGTCATTCAATTCACCTGGCAGTGGTGTTAGTGTTGTGGCTAAGCAGTGTATACACGAGATCATATGAGGGGCCAGGACTTTTGATTGCGCAGAATAACAGAACACCTTAATTTCTCTATATAATCTCCTGCTACACTAATGCACTTATCCCAACATTTCACTAGTGCTTGGACACCATCAAGGTACAGTAGAATGTTTTCTCAGCACCAGAGCCATGGCGGGACTTCCTGCTTCGCGTCTGAAATGCTATCCTCCCATGAACTCCTATAATGCCCCAAAGACAAATGGAAATATCTTGAAGCGAGGTCAGGACTGTACAGTATGGGGGATATGGCAATAACTCCTAGCCGAGTTCTTGTAAGTGGTGATCATGAATGATTATGTGTACAGTTTCCCCAAGAGATGAACAGAACAACTCTTCCACAAGTTAACGACAACTTAATCAATTTTCAAGCAGCCATTAATGTTCGTGAGAATGACTGTAAAGAGCTTTGGACTACCTCGTGGCCTTCTTTAAAACGATTTCACCACTCACATGTTTTAGAGGATTCTCATCATCATACTGTGCTTGAAGTCTTCATGAGTTTGACTTGAATGCCCTTATTAAAAAAATGAAAAAGGGGTCTACTGAATCTCTTTTTACACACACTCCCCAGAAGGTGACCTTAGATTATGATTCTTCTTCTTTTTATTCACTGTCTGTTTTTTAATGAATTTGTCCATGGGCAGAATCTAACATACAATGCTGACATGATTGCTTAATGGAGGTCAAATGGTTTCAGCAGAGAGAACACACTGGGGAAATGTAGAATCACGATGTGAAGAAATGACTCAATTTTTTTTATCTTTTTTAACCAAAGGCTCTATCATAGTCATTAAGACTACGTGCCTGCTGACGCACATGATGGCATCATTAGGCATTATTCAAAACAATCTGGGTTAAATGATAAAATATTAAGCTGTAACACAATGATCCTATGGTTATAGAGAGCAGGCTTTACAGTAAATGTTTGTTTATTATTATAATTTTTATTACAATAATTTGAAAATAAATGTAATAATTTCTATTGGTATTAATATTATTGTTTAAGCAATAGACAAACTGTCCACAGAATTCAAGGGGAGATAGGAAAGGGCAGCATAAGGCATTGGACAGACTTCCAGCAGGGTAAGACATGGGCATGGCAGACTTTCAGAGCCTAACACAGGCGCACAGAGCCTGTCAAGGGGCCAAGAGTCAGCGTCTCACTGCAGTCTCACACGCCACATGCTACACACACACATGCACACACACTTCAGAGCATGCTACTGACACAGGCCTTTTTTCTCTGTTTCTGCTCTCTGGTTAGCACTGTCGCCTTGCACCTCCAGGGTCCAGTTTTGATTCCCGGCCAGGTTCGATTTGCGTCTCTGTGTACATGGAGTTTTCATGTTCTCCCCGTGCTTGGTGGGTTTCCTCCAGGTACTCCGGTTTGCTCCCACAGACCAAAGACATGTAGGTTAGGTTAATTGGCGTTCCCAAATTGGCTGTAGTGTGTGAATGAGTGTGTATGTGTGTGGCCTGAGATGGATTGGCACCCGGTCCAGGGTGTACCCCGCCTTGAGCTCTAAGTCCCCTGGGATAGGCTCCAGGCCCCCCGCGACTCTGAATACAGGATTAAATGGTATAGATGATAAGTGAGTGTGTGTGACTTTTTATTTATTTATTTATTTTTGCTAAATGTCTTGGTAAGTGTTTAAGACAGCAAGGATAATGAAATCCCTTAACCTCTCTCCGGACAGCTTGAAAGCTTCCAGGACGAAAGTATAAGGTCAATCCTGAGAGATTGGGAGTGGAGGTCCAGGAAACGGGGTTGGAGGTCTCAAGAGACTAGGTAGAGTGTACATGTAGTTATACAAATGTGAAAGTCACAATTTAGTAAATGATGGCTCAGTAGGTAAAGCCTAAGTCATCAGTCATCTCTTAGGACCCATCTATGGAACAATGTAGTATGGAACGGTTTGTGTTGTAAACAATCATATTGCACAATGTGTTTAGTACTTTATGTGTCTATTACATAATGGATAATAACCAATACTTCATGAGTCTTTTCTTTTAATGCATGCTGAGATTAGAGAATACAGAGATGGGAATCTTAGATCATTATAATATAATGATATATACATATTATATACACACACCACTGGCCTCCAGGGTTTAATATCATGTTGGTCCACCCATTGCAATTACTGTATAACAGCTTCAACTCTTCTGGGAAGGCTTACCACAAGGTTTCATTTAATTCAATTAAATTGTATTTGTATAGCGCTTTTAACAATTGGCATTGTCGCAAAGCAGCTTTACACAGTCAAAAAAAAGTATTGAAATTTGCATTAAATGTTAATGTGTATGAATAAAAATATTAGATAAGCAAGCCGAGGAGGACAACATTTGGGTGAAAGTGGGTAGCAGGGATTGATCTGCAGTTATACTGTGTGTTAGGCAGCTGGACGTTCAATGTAATGTTCAGGTCAGTTGATGTCTTTAAGTTAATATCAAGTCCAGTTTGTTATTGGAGGCTCAGGTAGACTGTAGGAAATTCCAGTCCTGAACAGTCGAGTGACTGCAGTCACAAGTCCTCAGGGAACAGCTGTATGAATCAGCTGAGGCAAGGACTGTCTTCATGTGTCCCCACACGCATCCCAAACAGCCCACACGGGGCATCCATGCGACGAGATCTCCAACCCAAAGCAAGGCACCAGGACAAGCCAGGCAGATTGCACTGACAACGTTAGGAATGTGTTTATGGAAATTTTTTACCATTCTTCCAGAAGTGCATTTGTGAGGTCAGACACTGATGTTGGACAAAAAGACGAGAATGTCGGAACTGGTTAGGGGTTGTTTTTCAGGAGTTGAGCTCAGCTCCAGTTCCAGTGAAAGGAACTCTTAATGATCCAAAGACATTGTGGACAATTTAATCAGCTTTGTAGGAACAGTTTGTGAATTCCTGTTTCAACAGGACTGCGCACTAGTGCACAAAGCCATAAACACATGGATGAGCGAGTTTGGTGTGAAAGAACTTGAGTGTCCTGACCTCAACCTGATAGAGCACCTTTGGGATGAATTAGAGCGGAGACTGCGAGCCAGGCCTTCTCATCCAACATCAGTTTCTGACCTCACAAATTAACTCCTAGAAGGATGGTCAAAAATTCCCATAAACACACTCCTAAAGTTTTGTGTCTGGCAGTGTATATCATCTTATTCTATAGCGATTAATCATTTGTTGTCGCTGTTTATTTTAAAAGGTCTCTCCAATCTCCATGGACCTAGAGTGCACATCTAGATAAGAAGGTTCGGGTAAAACTGGCTCATTAACTGAGTCCCTTATTTCTTTTTGCGACATGCATATGTACATGAGACCACACAGTTAAACAAGGACCTCTATGCTAAACAGAATGTGTCAGAGCTACAAGTAACCTTTTCTCCAAATATACCTATAAATCCTTCTGCCTTAACGAGTGTAATTTCCCTACATTTCTAGTGCTTCCTGGAAAATGTCTCTCTTGAGCTTTTCCATCTTTAGCCATAGCTATTACTCATCATGCTGTATGAGTAAGCTCTAGTCCTGTGTTATTTCTCAGCAGGGGTGAGTAACCATAGGTTCGGGTTCTCCCTTGTCGTCATCTCCTCTGAGCATGAGTCTAGCTGTGAATACGTCCTGCTATCGTGGTGGAGCACTTTTCCCTTAACACTTTCACTCCACTGAAGTGCAAACTGCAACCAAAGATGAGACTCCATTCTCCATTCTCTCTTCATTCTGCTCGGTGGGTTTTCCCCTCGCCATTATCTGCTGAGATTTCCTCACTCCCTGCCATCTACTGCTTAGTTGGGCCATGGCTACATCATGTGCTGTTCACTGCTGCGACTGCTATGTTAGATACATTTTCTAACACATACACTAACACTGAGGCTGGAGTCAGTTTCTTCTCATTTCAGTATCACCACTGGGTCAGGTTTTCTGTCGATTTCTCCACTCATCTCCACATCTCCTGCTGTCTGACAGACATGTGGCAACATACTACTATTTTTTTGAGAGGTGATCCTCTTATATAACTAGCACTATTCTTGGTTTATTCTGGCTAAGTCAGCTGCCAATACTAAATAATGTGCCTATGTGGCTGGTCTCTTCTTATATATACTGCCTCTGTGTTGACAAGTTGACCTTGTTGTTGGTCTTTCTGCTGCTTCTGTCAAGGGGTCGCCACAGCGGACCATCCAATCTGCACGACAGCTTGACACAGATTTTTTTTTTACGCCGGATGCCCTTCCTGACACAACCCTCCAATTTTATCCGGGCTTGGGACTGGCACTGCATGCAGTGGCTGGGGTTTGGCCATTGGGTGGGTCAGGTTGACTAAACTATTCAAATTTGGATGTAGGTGCAATAAAATTGTGCAGCACTCATGTCCAACAATCAGTAATCACCACCCCACTGGATGGCGGACATTATCGTTGTAGCAAATAGGTGGGCTAGACACCCAGTCTCTTCCAATCACGTATTGTTCTACAAGGAGCGTGTAGAGGTGTCCATAAAACCAGTCTTATAACTGGTCGTGAACCATAACTTGAAATATGCTGTCCAAACCAGAAATCAGCACCAAGCTTTGAATACTGTAGCATAATTACTACTGCTACAAAAATGTCAGAACTACAGCAAATGGAGGCTGAATAACATACTACATTGCAAATAATAGCTGTCTTTAAATAATTGAAACAAGTAAATTTCACATGAAGCTTTCAAATAAATTGAGTTTACTTTCAATTTATTCATCACACCAAGCCAAAATCTAATAAAATGTTAACAGAATGTTTATGCTTAGCTACTAAAAGTATAGAGACTAAATCAGGTATGAGAATCAGTGACAAACTGATCATTAAGTGGACAGAAAAAGGACAGTAAGTTAATATTGTGAAATGCAGCAATTATGTGAAATTTAATGTATGAAATAGCTAAGATTTTACAACACTAGCTAAAATTTGTCATTTGTCTTGAGATCTGTTTTCAGCTATTTAAAATAAATTACCTTACAGACAGATGGCTTAGTGGTTGGCATGGTGGCGTAGTGGTTAGCGCTGTCGTCTTGCACCTCCAGGGTTGAGGGTTTGATTCCTGCTTCAGGTCTGTTGGGTGGGTTTCCTCCCACAGTCCAGAGAGATGTAGAGTGGGCTAATTGGCCATTTACATTTCCCATTGTGCCTGCGTGCCTTTTTCCCTATACAAAATGGATTGTAACCTAAATATATATTTATATCATCACAAGACCTCTTGGGGCACCCATAGGTTTGGCTTTTAACATTCTTCAATACCTCCTGACTTCTGCGTTACGATCGGTTACAAAAATTCAGTCTCATCTAAGATTGGTGGGATGCCTACGTACAGTATAAAATGCGGAGTCAATCAGTTCCCCTTCCTCAGCCAGAGACCCACTGGATAAAAGTAAAGAAAGATTGGAGAGGGAGCTCTTTTCACAAGAAAAGAGCTCCCTCTTCAAAGTTTACTGATCAGGAATTATCATCCCAGAAACTGAAGACAACTAATGTTAGAAACCAGTTGGGACTAAGATACACAGAAACAATATATAATAGCAAGTCAAAAATGATCCGTAGTCCAGATATTAAAACAACTTATCAGCACTTTTTGTTAAAGGCTACTGTCTCCCCAATCACTGCTGTGCAGGTGTGAACGTGTAGCATCAGTTCATTTATAACTGTGGTGTGAGCAAAAATGGATGCCCTACTTGTGATTAGCACAAAAGAAGAGCATCATGCAGTAATTAGATTTTTTTTTGTTTGTTTGTTGTTTGAGAGTGTACCTGCTGCAGTAAGACTTTGTGCGCAGTATGAAGAAAGTGCTTTGTAGCAAAAAATTGTTTATCAATGGATAGAGAACTTCAACAACGGTCCTGCAAGTGTTAACCGGCAAGGAGGACAATTCTGCCCACACGGTCAACAATCTGCAAAAACATAAAGCATTCTCCCTATAGTCCTGATCTCACTCCTTCGAATTTTCATCTGTTTGGTCCCGTGAAAGCAGCCCTACAAGGACAAATATTCACTACTGGTGAAGCAGTGAAGACATTTGCGGCTCTCAGATCAGTCTAAATCTTTTATAAAGACGGAATACGAAAGCTTGTTGACATATGGACAAAGTGTATTAAGAAATTATGCATTTATCTAACTCAAATAAATTTTCCAACCAGAGTGTTGATCATTTTACTCACCCTTGTATGGATTCCATTAACAGAAATGATCAGGTCAAGTGTTTAAATGGCTACTATTTCCCTGTTGAACAGATTATCAAAAGGTTTATACCACCCGTCTTATTCTGATTGCAAATTCATTCCGATCGGGCTGGAACGAGTCAGACTGTTCTGACTGAGGTGTTTACATGATGATTTTAATTTGGATTATTAGTGGAATATTATGGTCCACACCTCGTGTTGAATTATGCACCAAAATAGACCTGCTGGCTACGATTTAAAAACTGTGATTAATTTACTTTCTGATTTAAAACATGTATGCATAATTGACCATACAACTACTAACAGAATGGAATTATGTAAAATTTAAACATAGGCTAATTTCTCATGAACATGCACACACACACACACAACAAAGAATGCGTGTAAATCAGGACAGCAAGTTATGATAAGAAGTTAATTAAAATCTTTATTTCATTATATGTGTTACATTCAATACCCAATGTGTTTCTTTAGGACACATATATGATAGGCATAAATACAAACAAGCGTTCTTTTTTTGTGGCTTTCCTAATAGAATAGAATAAGATGAGTGAGCAAAACTTCACACCCTTATATTTACATTTAAAGTCCAACTTTATACAAAGTCGATGCCTTCGCTATTTACAGAAATGAGAAGAAGGACGTGTCTATCCAACCAAATAAAGGTCCAAGTCCTGCGTGTAGGGAAACATACTGTAGCTCGGTATAGTCTGTGTCGTCTATAGTAAAATGGGACAGTTCGTCATTCCATCGGCTGAAATTTAGATTTTTTCTATTGATATAAAAACTGATATGATGTAGAATTCTGTGTGTAGATTATTTGTTTTGTTTTAATTTTGAATGGTGGGATTTTTATGCTTTTATAGCACAAGACTTGTCCTTTATTATTTAAAACGGTTCTTTTGTCTTAAATGAAGGGAAATAAAACAACAAAACAAAAGCAGGTTAACCTGAATGAGCATCATGGACCAGTACAGTAACGTTTTAACAGTCTTTCCTTTCAGTCAAGTTCTGTGTCATGACGTGTGTTTTAAAAGCTACATGTCAAAACACACCAAGGAAGGCAAGATGACACTACATGCATCTCTTTGTGAATAAGAGATGAAACACAATTGGATCAAATAATATTTTTGAATCTAAAAATAAGGAATGAAAAAAATAAACATGTAAATAATGTCTAAAAAAAGACCAGTGTTTCTGACATCCAGCAGAAATTGAAAAATGAAAAAAAGAAAGAAACAAAAAAACATATGGCACCTATGTTTTCCAGATAACTTAAAATGAACCCAAAAGATAGCCCTTATGACTTTAAATTCAAAATATGTCTGGACTAGGCTGGAGAAAAGGAAAAAAAGAGTGAAATGAAACAACAAAAATCTGTATATGGCAGGATTATGTAGGATGGGACTAAATGTCTGGGATGTTGTGACAGGAAGTTCAGTAGTTTGCTGTTGACTAAACAAATCACAGGGACTCATAAAGTCATATTTCTAACTGTTTTATAAATACATAAAATAGACAGAGCCAAACATTCTTTAAACGGAGTATCAGCATGAGGACCTCTTTAAGGTTAACGTCAATGGATAAAGAAAAGGGGGGTGGGGTGGGGTTTGGAAGAGAAAGAGAGAGAGAGAGAGAGAGAGAGAGAGAGAGAGAGAGAGAGAGAGAAATATGAATGAAGCTGAGGTCAGCTTGTTGGAGTGCATGACCATGTCAATGCATACAAACAATGGTAAAACCACCTGAGTTTGAAAAGAAAAGAGAAAAAGTGTTACGCACCAACACAGACTGGCACTAGTGTATACGAGTGAATGTGTCTGGAGATGAAAGGCCAGGGTCACCCTTCACACTCCACTGCTGACACACTCATTAGTGTTTATTATGAATAATATATTGGGGTACGTGTGTTGCACCTACGCCCCTTCTTTTCCGGTTTCAAATGGCGTAAAAATAAAAACGTGAAATACAGTAATGAGAAAACGGAAGAGCATCCATTCCAGCGTCAGCGTTCGGACCAGCTTACAAGCTGTCACATGGGCAATGAACAGAGCTTTCGACAGCTGAAAGACTATGGCCATTAGGCATTTAAAAAAAACAAACAAAAAAAAAAAAAAACAGCAATTCTCCACCATGGGAAAAAAAAAACAAGCCTTGTGCGGTACGTGTGTGTGTGTCTGTGTATGTATGTATGTGTGTTTAAGGATTTAGGCTCGTCTCGCCAACCTCCTGAAACAGTGACGTGTAGAACTCAGGCTCCAGCTGTTTGTTCCGGTAACGGTTAACAATTTCAGCAATTTTCTGTTTTCGCCGTACATGTGGAGGGCTGTACGAGTCGCTGTCCAGTCTCTTCCTCCGACACGCGTTTATTACCGTCTGTCTCACTAGGAAACCTGGCAAGAGGACACAGGCAGAACAACGTGCTGAAAACCTATAGCGTGGAGTTTGATTGTCCTGTCATGTATTCTAGCCATTCTAGTCAATGCTGCAAACATAACTGGACACTCAACACCACTTTAACAGAAACTGCTGATCATCTAAGATTTTCATGCAAATCTGTTTGAGCATTTCAACAGCATGGATGAGTTAGAAATTTTTTTTTTATTATCAGCAGAACTTTTAGAGAATATTTAAACTGGTTGAGACAGATGGGCTACAGGAGCAGAAGAGCACCTCAGCTTCCACTGAAGAACGGAGGCTCCCTGAAACTCAACAGTGCATGAAAACTTTTTTTTTTTTTTAAATATCCAAATCTATACAAATGGCACAAACAACCTTACTTAAAGTTACCCGTTCTGTTGTTTAACATGAAGCTCGTGACTGGTATTTGCAAGATGTTATGGGCTTCGCTCTTAATTTGTTAACTGCATGAATGAACAGGCGTACAGATGTTTCTAATAAAATGGACACCAATTTGAAATGCTTAGCCAAATCCAGGCACACAAGTGGAAACCCACCCAGCGATCTCCTGCTGACCACCATGTTGTCCACGAGGGGGATGACCATGCTGAATTTTCCCATGGCTCCATGCAGTTTGATGCGGAAAAGGCCGGTCTTCAGTGGGTGGATGAATATAACTGGCACATCCTTCTCCGACGAGCTGGGCCTGTTACAGAGCAGGAACAAGCATTATAGAAATCAGAATCAATCTGAGCACACACACAACCACACACATTTCAACTGTGTTTCCAATAGTTTCCAAGTTATAAGTAATCTTATGTGGAGGTATTGACCTGGAAGCACTGCTGTTGACTGCACTTTCCACCCCAGTGCTGGTCTCAGCCAGCAACTCAGACACAGGAAAGTTTTCTGCAGAGAGAAAGATCACACTCATTTCAGAATGCTACAGAAATAAAACATTGACTGAGGTAATAAAGATTAAGGTTTTTTTTGTATTTTAAAAATAAATACAGTAGTGCATGTAAGGCAGTATTTTTTTTCCTGACTTGGGTAAGTAATTACAGCAATTAACTATTGTTAATGGTTAATCAGGTTTACAATAAGAGCCAGGAAGCAAATGGAAATTGTTGCCAGGCAGAAATGAAACTCGGGGAGAAATAAAACACGTTTGCAAATTAGTTTGATGACCAATTAATCTGACACGAGCCTTGAAAGAATTCTATCGCCAAGTAATAATTCATTAGACAATTTATAAAACATCTACAAATTTACAAGGTGTAAAACGACACATCATTATTGTGTTGCTGGATTACACAGCATGCACTATTTACATACACTAAGGAAACATGAATGGATAAATCACAGATTTCCTAAATCTGAACCAACACTGTGGTTTTATCCAGTTCTCTCAATACGATATACCATTACAGTTTTTTTTTTTTTTTTTTTTACCAATGTCATCATAGCGCTCCACCCAGACCACCAGGACTTTAGTCTCCGGACCCAGAGGTGGTACGTTCCTTCCTGATGGCAGCTTCTTACTCTTCACTGTAGGAGACTGACAAAGAAACAAACAAAAAATAAAGTTGAAAACAAGGAACAAATACAAACATGGCTATTACAGTTTTAGCTCATATTGGTGAAATACTGCTTTTAAAGTATGCCTTTTTCCCATGGATTCTTCAAGGGCATGATGTCAAGTAAGTGTGTGTGTGTGTGTGTGTGTGTGTGTGTGTGTGTGTGTGTGTGTGTGTGTGTGTGTATGCTGTAAAAGACATTGTAGCTATAGGAAAGGCAATCAGCAGGCTCTCCATTTCACTGCGGGACACACTGACAAATTTTAGCTCAATTTCACATGGCCTCCAGCGCTGTAATTTCTATCTGTTGATGTTTACCCTCTACCCATTTTCACTCCTGGGAGATTGAGTGAGAGGTTCAGTGTGTGTGTGTGTGAGAAAGTGTTAATGTGTATGTGTTTACCCGTTGTGCAGGTCCCATGTTATCAGAATGGTTGGGAAAGAGCTCCAGTGTGAGGTTGGGTTGTTTCAGTAGGCTGGGCATCAGCTCCAACTGGGAATCAGAGTCCGCTGTGGGGAAACTGTTCTCAGATGACTCTGCTACACAGACACACACACGCGTGCGCGCACACATGTATTATCATCAAACTTCAGGAAATACAATTTGTGTAACTGAATAAAAACATCAGGTACAAGAGTCTCCTCTGTGTAGTTTCTCAAAATCTGATCATGACAAGAATGCAATGTGCTCTAGTAAGCAGGACTGAGGTAGTATGGAACTTTGGATTGCAAGTAACTTGGTCTGTGAGCATTTTGCAAGACAATCAAAAGTTTTTTAATTCCTCCCCCTCTCCTCACATTATTATTTTATATTTTGTATTAATCATCATTTTTATATTAATATTTTTGGGCTGTGGAACAAATAATCAAAGTTTCCATTATTTCTTATGGGGGAAATTCACTGTGATATACGAGTGCTTTGATATACAAGCACGCTTCCTGAAACGAATTATGCTCGCAATCGCAGAGTTTGACTGTACATGACAACATACTTCCTGTATGGTTAAAATTCCAAAAAATTATATCTACTTCAAGTAACGTGATTAAATAGTAATATGTTATATTGCTCAGGCCTACTGGTAGGAAAATAAACCAGTGCCTGTACGGTCACTGAGTCATCTGTTTAGCAGATTAAAACTAGACCTACTACACGAGCTGTACCCGAAAGTAATGCAAAAGCAAGCATAATTTAAAATTAACTGACACAGATCATTCAAAGTGCATATTTTGGTACAGTAACTCTTCTATACAAAGGTACTACTCAACATAGAGACTAGATTTAAAGAAGGGGAAATCAGCACTGAAGACAAATCACACAGTGGGAGACCATCAAGTGTGAGAAAGGAGATTTTCAAAGAGGATTCGATAGATGGGTTTAACGATGCCGCAAATGCATCGCTTGTGATGGAGACTTTGTATAGAGGAAAGTATAGCGTTACTCTACCAACATGAGCAATCTGAACAACCTACGTCAACGAATTAAGAAAGTATGCTTGTGTATGCCTCATAACACCAACATGTCTCATCTAGTACCAATTGTTTTGACTGCACAAAAACTTTGAAGTGATCATTCTGTTTTATCCTGAGAGCAGCTCCAGGCTTCTGTAGGTGTTTACCTGAGGAGTCACTGAGCGAGGGCACCACAAAGGCGATTTCTGTGAGAGCATCAGCGTAGTACAGCACCCTCTTTTCACCATTAAAAACTCCTCCTCCCGACTCTCCGACAGATACAAACTCATCTGCAACACCAGAAAGAGAGTAAAGAGACATTTTTGTCCGTCCACATTCCATTAAACATGACGTATTCGTTGAGATTTGAGATGTGATCTAGTAGCATATGGTTTGTAAGAACTGTCCAGAGAGAAATATACTGTATGATATTAATTATATTATGATATTAAATTGTCAACTTTAAATTCACACAAATCAACTGCTGAATGAACTGTCTGCGTGTCTGTACTGTACCTGGTGTGTCTGTGCCATTGGATGTGTTGATAGTCCAGCTGGTATACACACTCCCTGTCCAGCCTGGGTGTTGTCCTACTTCCACGGGCCACCCAAGAGACAACAGGAGCTCCAGAAAATGTGGCTGCACACTTGCTGAGGACTCCATGTTCCTCAAGATCTACACACACAAACACACACATAAGCATCCCACAGCAGGCATTAAAAAATCTTGCTTAATACACACAAATACAATACTCATTATATTCCTATAGTGCATAGACGCTGCTCATACTGTACCTCTTGGCTGCTCTTCTGGCCTGCCCTCATGTAGAAGATGAATACAGTGTCACATGGTCGGCACGGCAACAAGTCCAGGTAGCCAATGTCGTCAAAAAAGCCTGATGTGGCCGAGTCAAGAGCGATGAGGTGAGGAGGCAAACGACTATTACTTGGCTCCTGAGAAAGAAAGGAAACAGGCTCGTATGATTACTGCAAGTCCAGTGCTCTCTCTATATATCCTTCAGTTAAAAGTTCCAACTAAATCCTTTGCATATTCTCATTTTGGACTTCCAATGACAATAGACAACAATTCAATCAGAGCCAACACATGAACACATGAATACATTTTATAATCACTAGGCCAAAGCTGAAAAATGCAAAGGAAACAATGTATAAATGACAGTATTTGGTGCTATATAATTGAGATTACACTACCTGGATGAAAAAACCTAACGTTTAGAATCACTGTTGTCTTACCTTTAGCGCCTCTAGTGAGAGGAAGCCGAAATGTGAGAGAAAGAGGCGAGCGGTTTGGAACTCCTGCGCTGGAGGCGGAGGTCTACAGTCAGTAAGCGGGTCGGGGAAGGGTTTATTTCTCCACAAATCCTCTGTGTAGTGCTCTAGGCTGGTCTCATAATCTATCTGCTTTACCATCACACCACGAAGCTTATCGTGCTGCTGTTCCAGCTGACACAAACACACACACAACAGTGTCAGTTGACAGGTCCACAATATATTTTATCTTACAATCTTCATCCTACACACAAATACTAATGACAGCATCCATGAATAAAATAATAAAACAAGGACAAGTTTAAAGTTTAGATAAAAGGATGGTTATATGTCCACCTGTCTGCCTATCAGGCACTCAATGAGAGGTAAATAATGCCAGATTAGTCAACTACCACTATGAACCATACCATGATCCATAGTGTCTTTGGCCTGACTGAAAAAAAAGGGGGATTTCTATTTACAAGTTGTACCTGGCCCCCAAAATAACCCGAGAACAAATATAACTAGGACTGTTAACCAGTGCACATCATATCACAATATGTCATGAGTTGATACTAAATTGTGTGAAAAAACAGTCAGTAAAACAGAGATCTTTCCAGTCTTGTTTGCCTTCCTTTATAGCAATACCATGCCAACTAAACATCTTCCAACCAGCCAAAAAGTCCTTCCTTACCTCTTTATCTACTATATCATGAAGATCTGGAATGCTGAGGTCAGCTTTGACAAACGGGATCTTGTCCACCTCTTCAGGGAATGGCCGGTGTTTGACGTTAAACCGAATCCCAACATCATTTTTAGGGGTTGGCCGACCCTCTGGAACAAACACCTGCTGCAGGAGGGAGACAATATGCTTGCTTAATAAATAAATAAACAAAAAAAAAAACGTGTATTTGTTTTTTTTTTTTTTATCGAATGCTCATACTAGATGCTTCTAATGCCATGTGGTGATTATAGATAGAAACTCTCACACTGCTTCTGCATTTTTAGCTCTGACAGGTTGTTCAGGCTATAGATTACCTTCTGATTGGCCCTGGCTCCTCGAGGCTGGTGGAACAGTTGCATCGTCCAGGCGTGGCGACCACACATGCCTCGAACCAGCATTGTGACAGATGGACAGGGGTCTGGGAACAGAAACACAAAATAGCTTGGCTGCAAAAATCTTCTAATTACCGAGATACTTTGGCACGGAACCTGCTGCCCTCTAGTTTAAGTTCAAGAAGAATTGATTTTATCATTTGAAATGGATTCAAAACACATGTTGCATTGAGCCAAAGAATGATTTAGGAAAAGCAAAAACAATGTGACAATCTAGCTTAACAAGATATTAGTTAGAAGGAGTGGATACTTGTACAATGAAGGCACATTGATACATGATACTTGTACAATGAAGGCACTTGCAATTTTCTATTTGTATTTAAAACAATGTAAACAAATATAATTTTGGTAATAAAAAAATTAATTAAACCTCTCATTAAATTATACCTCTCATACCTCTAGTTAACTATTTTAATTACTTACATTGCTTAGACCTAAGACAAGTATTTGGTTATTTTTTGTATTCACTTAGCTGGATGTACAAGAAAATTCTATTAGGGCACCAAAAAAAAAAGAAAAATACAAAAATGCATATGCTTCATTTAAAATTCCACTATAAATACCAGGTACTCACTTTGTTCATTTCCGAGGGATTGCTCCAGCATGGCCAGGATGACCGAATTGTCAAGGACAAAGTATCTGAAGTTACTGTGAGACGTGGACGTCAGCCTGGAGTATTTAATCAGAGTCTCCTCATTCAGCAGACTGCATGTGGAGGCAGGGCCACTTGGAGATGGGAATGCCCCCAACACCTGCATTATACTGGAAGAGAAAACCTCAGGAGTGATTGACTTGTTCAGCAAGTTTTACAATATAAGTTTACAAACCTCCTCAAATATATATTTTTTATTTTGTTAAGCAAGAAGAAACTGTCCTGATCCTGTTTCAAACTGATGTTAATGCAATGTAACAAGGCGATGTAACACCTTCAGATGAAAACGCTATCTGCTCCCTACTGCATGCATGAACATCGTGATTGGCCAAAGTCACTGTGATGGATGGGGAAAGAAATAGCAGGACACCCATTCTTCCCGGAAAGGTCTTCGGCGCGATATCATTAGGATTTAAACTCACCATCTCCGGACGATTCCAATTAATTACAATGAAATTACTTATCTCATATTACAGGGAGTAACTATGACAACTCACCAAGACAACGTAGCTTCGGCTGCGTCCTTGACCCTCATGGAGGCAGGATTATGTTCTTTGTCGCCCTTACACCTCACTTCCTGGTCGCCTGTCTTGGACTTGCTACCAGAAATGCCCAGTTCAACAATCTCTAACACTTCTATCAAGCAATCCTGTGAAACGGACGGCAATAGACACAAACTCAACATATAAACAGAAAAAGAACACGCATACAAGACATATAAATTCTCATCACACAATGACAGAATCCTCTGTCGTGACTGAATACCTTTTCATTGAGCATGTCAGGATGCTCGGTGAGCCACACGCAGAGACACTGGAAGGCAGCGACGATCATGGAGTGTAGGTCTCTGGAGTGGTGTGGGGCAGGTCGACTGCACTGGTATACAATGTAACTACAAACCGAACTCACGGCTCGTTTCCGGTCCGAGGACTCCACACTTGCTTTCACCTAAAGAAAGAAAAGGTCTTAAAAAAATGCAGTTGTTCTTATTATTCTTGACTGTGGTAAGTCTCTTTAGTGCTTCCTCTCATGGCCATCATAACTGAGCTCATGAGTCTTCTATAATGTCTGAGATTACATAATGGTAGAATGAGACTGGAGGATTCAGAGCAAGAAATCTGAGATCAGATGCACTTTACAAAGAGTCATTTTTTTATGGGCTCTCCTTTAGTTCACCAAGACTGGGAGGGTCACGTCAAAAGCGTCAGAAATTGTGGAAGCATTGAACACTTGTGTGTAGTCTTGCTGGAAGATCCAAGGATGACTCAGTTTCAAGCAGAGGTAGCATTTTAAATTCCGTGGGACATTATGGAGTCTTCCCAGTGAGGACTCAGATCCTTTTACACCAAACCCACTTATCTAACCACAGAAACAAGTTGCATTTAAACTTCAAAGTACCATCTTTGTAAACTCCATATGTTTTTGTGGTTAGATGAAAGTAACAGCTGTTTATTAGCATGCCTTGTAAATAGTTTCTTTGTGTTGTAGCATCTAATCAATCTAGAGATTTGGTTGCCTCATCTTCTGCAAATCTCGCAACACATTTTTCCCCCCTTTTTTTGCTCTTTATCAATCTGTGCAAGTGGACAAAATATACTTATGCCCTTCCAGGTAATTTCATTACAGCTCTGAGTGTTTAAAACCTCTTAATTATAACCCTAACATAATCACAGTAATCTTCCCCATGCTGGTGTATGACTGAATTGGCCTCTGAGTCACCTCATATTTAAACTTCAGTGAAACAGGAAGTTATAGACGAGCATACGAGCTCTTGAGCGCTCGGCTACACTTTAAAGAGGAATGTAAATTTTTCTGTTACATTTTGTTCGTAATGAAGGCTACAAATAAGTCTAACAAATCTGAATTTGCTAAATATACTATATATACTATTTTTTTTAATAAGGGTGAAAATAAGATTTTTTCCCCCTCAGAGGAATTAACTTCAATTAATGGTTAGATCGGACTTACATTTGTAAGTTTGAGTGTAAGTATTCAGCTAATTATCCTAACCTATTTAAACCTTTTTATTTACAAGTCTGCCAGGTGCTGTGCTGGATGAGAAATCTGCTGGCATGACCTGCTTAACTGAACATCTGTGTCATCATCTTGGAGAGCTTCATTTCTTAGCAAGACCTCAGTACTGGAGCCAAGAGCAAAAGCGAATCTCAGTTAAGAACAGAATAAGACAGATCAGATCATCTGCAGTGCCTAGGCTTATGACTCGCCAAACCCTGAGAATAAAACACACTTGGCTCGAGATTAAGCTAAGAAGTCAGAACTGTAGAGTACTAATGTACCTTCAATACAGTAAGTAACAACATCTTCCTTCACCAATTTTTTTATCTTCCCCAATCTATCAATTACATTATAAAAGGACAGTGTGTACCTTCGCCAGACCGGCAAGCAGCTCCAGGGCAGCAAGTGAGATGCTCATGTCAGGCCTCCACTGCGAGTTGAGTCTCTGGGTGACCAGGTGGATGCTGCGGATCAGCAGGCCGGCTGCCGTGTCTGTGTGGAGAGCTGGGATATAACACACAGCATGCCACAGAGAGCGGGTTAGTCACACACACACACACACACAAGCCAAGCAAAGCAAAGCACTGACACACAGCCAGCAGCCACATGGAACAAGAAAAGTAATGTCAAACATACAAATGCACATAAGCATGTATGCATGCATAATAACCAACGCTATTGCCGCACTAATTAAAAACACAGATTCCTTTACTTTCATAAACAAGGCACTTTTGATCCATTCTAAAAACATGCATCGAAACAAATACTAAAACAAAGTTGTACATCACAAAGTTGTGAATGTTTTTGTAGTCTTGAAAATCTTGGTTCTTTGATTTAATTATCCTACTACATGTAGCATTCGTGTAACGACCAACAAATGCCTTGGCACATGCAAAGTCTATAATGATGACATGCCTTGATGAGGATAAAAATCACACAACAATTTAAATAGTTTGCAATACAGAGACAAACAAAGTCGAAAACAAGGCCACTGAGATAGACATCAAATAAGCAATTACTTATGCTAGAACTTTTTTTTTTTTTTTTAACACTACCACCTCATTTATCTAAAAAAAAAAAAAAAAAATAAAAAAAAAAAAAAA
>JAAGKR010005918.1:21442-47082 GCA_011419295.1 Clarias macrocephalus
AAATATATATATATATATATATATATATATATATATTTTTTTTTTTTTTTTTTTTTCCCCTTTGAAGACAGCGAACATTTTCTTTTCCCAGAATGCATCAGCCCGGAGTTGTTCCTCTGGACTTACCATAGTCTCGCAGAAGAGCCTGGGCAGGTCTCTCGCTGTCTGGTGTCGTGGCCTCAGAGCTGCCTGCACTAGAATTACTGATGCCACTGTTATTGCGACTGTGGCTCTTAGCCAAAGAATGGCTGCTGTCCACGCTTCCCTGAACATGGCAAGAGGAGAGATGGCAATGCTATACTAACAATGGTTTATTTCATTTTCAACAGTGAACTCCAGAATTACTGGCAGGTGACAAAAAATACGGCCAAAGATATAGAGTAGAATAGATTTAAATTAAAACAGCTGTAGACACTGAGAACCTTTCCATTCAGACCAGTCTCATAAGGGCTACAGCTGAATGAGTATATTATTGGGGGAGGCAAAAATAAATAAATAAATAAAAAGAACCGATTAACGAGTTTACTTTATTCTTTTGAGCTGCCACCATCATTAACAAGCTTTTTGAAAGAATCACATGAAAAAGCCTATAACTACTGCTTAATCACTATGACAATAATTCTGAAGTTGACCATAATTCCACTGAAGTCAGGGTACAGAACTTTTTTTTTTACTTAAGTAGCAGTATAGGGAAAAAAAGCTTATGTACATCAAATTTATATGCAACCTACCACTTCGGTTTGGGCTCCTATAGACTCCAGTAGTGCAGAGTCTTGAACAATATTCAGCATTGCAGCTATAAATAAAACACAATATCAGAAAATCAACTCCTTAATCCATAGGATACTGAAGAGGGACATCCATCACTCTGACACACACTAGATAAAGTAGTGCAAAATAAGGTTAAGAATAAGTATTCTTGTATAAATCAATTACATAAAGACAAGCAAACCTAGTATCATCTGGGTATTGAGTGGATCTGTCTCTGTTTGCAAAGCGCCAATCAAGATATTGACCAATCGCAGCTTCAGTGAAAGGAAGGACACTGGCTTATCGTGAAGCGAACCCTCATCATTGCTGAATTTCCCTTCCAAGAGAACCTAAAAAAAAAAAAAAGATAATTTAGTATCTTCAAGTCACCTCATTAGTTTAAACATTAACATTGTTATATAATAGCTGAGTTTCGAATATAAAGCATTTACCTCGGATTTAACGTTGCCAAAATGGTGAGGCAGGGGCAGCATGGATAGCAGGATGTTAATCGAAGCTCTTCTCAACTCAGTGGGGTTTACATAGGATTTAAATTTGGTCAATTCACTGCAGGAGGGAGGAGAAAAACAAATCACTTCCATTGATCCATGCTACTATAATTGATCAAGGACAGATAATTAGGCGAATGAAGCCAAGAGTCTCTGTTTCTGGCATTCCTGGTGTGCTTTTTGATTAAAAGAAATGGAAATGAGCTGAGAGTTATTAAGAATGCATCTGAAGATGAAGACACTTTAGGATGTGGTAGAATGTTTTTTTTTTCCAATTTGAGCAACTTATAATACATGAACATATCTAAATTACATAATGGAATAATTTGATGAGGTGGCATTGATCCTAATAACATTAACAGCCATATTAATTAACATTCTGTTGCTGATATTTTTTTATTAATACATTCAAATACTGTTTCTATTTTGGATACTGGATATACTATGTGAAAATTACAAATATGTGTATGAAAAAATTCAATAATTGTGACTGTAAAGCATAGAAAGTCAAAGAGGCCTGCAGCAGAGGCCTTGCACGTCTCCTCACCGGTCAGGTAAAATTATTTCCAGTGCAGATATAAAGTACGGAACCACTACGTTGATCCCTTTTAGATCAGAGCAGAACAGAGCTGAGGAGTTCAAGATAATACTGGCCAGAACCGGCCTGCAGATGAAGTCAGAAATTTGGAGGCCTTGGATGAGGACCATGTAGAACCTGTTTAAATGGAGACCAGAAATTATTTAAGAGAAAGAAGCTAATTATTTTAGAAACCAACTTTCTTTTCAATGTTTACATAAGAACAAGTTTGTCTGGCAGATTATATCTGTATAAAAATTGCAGTGTACATGTTTCAGATAAAATCTGAAATCAGCAATGCAAGCACATAATACACTGGTGTGTGTGTGACTGTGTGTGTGTATTTAGAAAGAAAGCTATCCAGATTGGTAGACAGATGTGTGTCATACACAGTGCTTACTTTCAGGATTTCTACATTTTATTTTTCACACTTATCTTAAAAATGATTCAAAGACTTTTTAGATGTTTAGAGTGTTTTGTTAATTTATTAAAAATAAAGCCTGAAATATATCATTTACATACTGTAAGTATTTAAAATTGAGCTCTGATGCATCCTTCTCCTATCAATGGTCCTTAAGATGCTTTTACAACATTATTGGCGTTCACCTGTGCCTAACTGAACTCACTCACTCATCATTGTCTTTACCGCTTTATGCTGTACTCAGAGTCGAGGGGGCCTGGAGCCTATCACAGACTTAGGGCACGAGGCAAAGTACACCCTGGTGTACCAGATCTGGTAAGGAATACAAGGAAATTTCTGCAGCACTGATTATTCTAAGTTTGGAATAACCAAAAGTCTTCCCAGTCCTGACTGCCAAGGGCCTTGGTCAGAGAGGTAACCAAGACCTCAAGGGTCACTTTATCACTATCACTATCTCCATCAATCAGGCCTCTGCCCTAGCGTGGCCAGACAGATGCCATTCCTTACTAAAAGGCATATGACATCCTGCTGAGAATTTGCCAAAAGGACCTGAAGGACTCTTAGACCATGAGAATCAAAATCTTTTGGTCTGATGATACAAAAATGTTGCTATTTGCAATCATTAAATCAGGCACTTATTAAATCACCTTATTAAAACCATCCCTGTAGTCAAACAGGCAGCATCATGCTATGGAGATTTTTTTCCTCGACTGGGAGAGCGAGATTAGTACAGAGGGAAAAGAATAGAGAAAAATATACAGAAAAATAAAAAGCTATTCTGAGTGAAACCCTTTTCTAGAGTTCTCTGGATCAAAGGCTACGGTGATTATTCACAGTTTAACAAGACAATGACCTAAATTATAGCACTCAGAAAACACAAGAGTAGCTTCAGAACAACTCTGTGAAAGTCCTGGAGTGGCCCAGCCAGAGTCTCTGGAGAGACCTGAAAATAGCTGTGCTCATCCAACCTGGTTCTGCTTGAACTTTTCAGCCAAGAAGAATGAAAGAATCTTGCAAAAAATAATAATAAAAAAGGGGAAGTGACAAGCTGGTAGCATCATTCACAAGCAGACTTGAGGCGATCAGTACTTACAGTACATTAATGAAATATTTTTTGTTTTATATTAAACAAGACACTCCAAACACCTCTTAACTTTGTCATTGTAGAATATTGTATGTAGAATGATGAAGAAAAATAGGATTTGAATTAATTTAAAAATGAGTTTGAAACATAAAATGTGGAAAACTTGAAATGGTCTAACAACTTTGTTTTAGCAAGCTACTGTACTGGAGGAACAAACCCCAACCATTCGCCCAAACTAAACAATATTCCCTTAATAGGTGGTTTTATGATGGTGGTAAAGCACTATCTAACATGCTGTTTCGATAGATGTTCAGGAGTTTGAATTAATTTTAATATTTTTTTTTCTCCTATAATGTCACTTATTTTGAGATATATCCATAGTGGTGGAAACATTCCTAGTCTGTGTGAGATTTAATGGCAGAGCAAATCTTTCTTTTTTTATTTGCAGTATCCCAAATATAGCATTATCTAGCTATCTTGATCTCCCTTCCATAAAATAGAAAAAAAAGAAACACTTTAACCACCCACCACTTGAAACACACTTAAATGCAACACACTATTTGGTTTACTTATTTAAAAGCTGTGTAATGCACTACTAGTACGTGCTACTCGTTCCTGAATCTCTTTGCCTGTTAAACGACACACATGTTCTGGGACACATACTCATATGGATCACTGATGAGTAATATTTTTACAAGTTGAATGAGTTGAATGTTACTAAAGATGCATGAACAACTGGGAAAATAAAAATAGACAAAAAAATTTAAAATAAGGACACATCGTTCCCTCATGTTGAGCCTCATCACACTATGCTATATTTTCCCATAACAACACGCTTGTTGTGTTTTCTCCCCTCCGTAACTAACAATGAAATGGGCGAGCTGAACACAACTCGCAGCCAGAAGCTCAGCCAAAGATGCACTGACGCAATAATGACGTTACATAAAAACACTATCAGGATAGATTAGGGACTATTTCTGTACAGAATCATCTCCTCTGAGTACTCATTCAATTTGAACTGAGTAATGATGTCATTAGCTAACTAACTAATCTTGTCATATTTTGAGGTTAAATTATTATTAATGATGCCATTTTTAGGCTGGTTGATTAGATTTCCAGGCAGCCAAAAATCAGATGACCTGGGCAGCTCACTGAGGCTCTTACTAACTCAGTGAAATGGGATCTATAATCTCTCCATGCTGCGGTCTCAACCACAATGCCCTCCCCCCGAACACCCCTCAAGATAGTCACCACAGGAAACAGTGCAGAGAACAGACTGGCGATTTACATCAAAGCTCAACTACACAATTAATTGCAATATGTGCCTATGCAATTATATAATCGCGAAAAGCTGCAATTACAGGTAATATATGCATAGTCGGGAAAGTATGTAGTTTGTTGATAATTTAAGTGTTTTTTTTTCTTTCTTTTTTTTATCAAGTTGTGCAGCTTTAACTCATTGTTAAAAGATTCTTTTGTTTAAACCCCATAATTCCTCTACCTGGACAGGTAGACAGGCAGAATTTCTTCTCCAGTTTTTTTGCTGCAGAAGATTCTGCACAGTGTTCCGCAGGCCTCTGCTCGACCAGACTCATAATTATCCGGAAACTCGTTGGCATCAAACATAGGGTTTGACACCATGGTGTCGGTCGACATCTGAGAACCTTTTCTCCTTAATTCAACTCCAGCCTGAGTAGCAAGAGCTGAAAGAAAAATGGGACAGCAAGAGAGGCCAAATTTAAACAACATTTTTTTTTTTACATCCACCAAAAATGGTCTTAACAGGGATTACAGACAAAGAGAACCAAAAAAAATTGTATATAGTATCCTGCAACTACAATGCAGGCTACGCTACATTATAAGGAATGTCATAGTGAATTACCAGTAAACTTAATATTGTTCATCTAACTGTTCTACATTTTACAGAATATTTTCCTGTATGTATTCTGTCCCATTTCAAATGTCTGTTGTGCTGGTTATTATAGTTCATCCGCTGGTTTCTTATCTCTGGAATGCAACTATAAGGATGGTTCAAGTCAAACTGGGACTTTTTTTTGGGCAGAATAACAGAATAAACCTTTATTTCTTTATATAATCCTCTGCTACATTAATGTGCTTGTCCCAGTGCTTCACTAGTGCTTGGATACCATCAAGGTAGAAAGTTTTCTCAGTACCCCAGAGCCATGATTTACGTCTGAAACGCTGACCTCCCCAGGAAATCTTTTAATGGCCCACACATCTTGAAACGGGTTGTATAGAGGTCAGAATTGTACAGGGGATACAGGTCAATAACTCCCAGTCGAGTTCCTATAATGTGCGATTGGTGTTCGTGGATGATTGTGTCCACAGTTTCCACAGAGAGACGTGTCTCTTCCGCAAGGTGGTGACAAGTTATCCGCCGATTTCCAAGGATCAGGTGGTCTACTTGCCAAATGATCGCAGGGACTCATCTTTAAGAGACATACGGTGTTCTTTAAACATTTGCAACATTCTGGCAAGAGTCTCATCGCCGTACTGTCTTTGAAGGTCTTCTGTAAATGTCAATCAGTACATTTACGCCTCAATTAATGAATAATTTCATCACAAGTCCTGATTTGACTTGAACCCCCTTCAAACTTTTCTGCCACATTAACAAACTATGCTATTATAATCTGATAACAACTTAAGTCATGGTTTAGATCACATACAATTCTTGTACAATTATGGTTCTGGATCTTTGGGGAAAAAATCTGATGCAAAAAAAAAAAAAAAAAGGAAAAAAAAGAAACGAAAGACAAGCTCTCCTGGTCAGCCTCCCTGTTATTGAACACAGCAGTTCAGAGTTCATGGAAACAAATGAAAACAAAAAGACAAATCACTCTTAATTAGCACCTTTCAATAACACAATAAAAGGCACACTATGGCAGAAACAAACTGCACACACATCCACAACATGCAGGAACGTCCATACCAAAAAAATGTAACAGGAACTGAAAAATCATAAAACTGTAAATGAAAACGCTCCAAAAATAAAACACCAGGCGAAACTGAAGACAATGTTGGTTGTTGTGTTTCTTTGGAGGAGATTGGTTAGTAGAGGTCCTTTAGGTGGATGATATGAGTAACAACAGGTTGTATGATCGTATGTTAGTTTACATCCAAAAAAATTATGATAGCAAAGAAATACATGAATAAATACTAGAGGATCAATCACAACAAACATTCCCAGGCCTTTGCTGGTGCTTTGACCTGATTATCATTTGACACAGAAAATATCTGAATATTTGTTGCATTTGAGCCTGTGACATTTGGGCAGCAGTCAATAAATTTCCCGGACCCCTAATACCAGACTCAAGCAATGAATGATCAAATCTCTTGTCTCAAGAAAACAATACTGCAACGACAACAAAAAACGTGACAATGTCAAAGCAAAAGAAACGAGTCAAAAAGAAAAAAAGAAAAAAAGAAATCAACCAAATAATTGCAACTGGGAAAGCTTGTGTTCCTACTTACAAGATTTATAAGAAAGAAGAATTTGGAAAAATGTTGCTGCAAGATAACAGAGATAAAAAATGGAAACAAATCAAAGAACAGCAGTAATAGAGATCCAGAAACTATGAAGAATGTCAAAATGGTGGTTGTTTTTGTTTTGTGTCTTTATCTTTACTTGGATAGTACTAGAGCTAAAGATAGTAGAGCAAAAATAGTGACTAGAACAATTTCAGTTATTCACCATGCATATAGAGAAATGGAACGGAAAGGAAACAAGCAAACACATTGACACTTGGCTACAAGTCAAACTAACATTCAGCTCAGACTACAGTTTTAATTATGGTTCTTTGCTTTTTAAAATGTAATACCACTTCAATTTCAGTTCCACTTGCATGTCATACACTTCAAAAGCAGTTTCCAAGAGTTTTGACTTTTTTCCCCTTCATTGTATGGTCACCTTGATTTTGATTTCTATTATGAAGACATTTACAACGATCATACATTATGCTCCTTTTGCGCCAACAGCTCTGACTCATCAAGTCATGGAACTCCACATGGTGTGAGCTTGTATCTGGCAATAAGAAGTAAGCAGCAGATCACTTAAATCCTGTATGGGTTTCCATGAGTCGGACTTGTTCTTGACCTTGCAGCAGATTTTTGACCGGATTGAACAAGTCTCCTCAAACCATTCCTGAACTATTTTTGCAGTGTAGCAGATTGCATTAGCCTGCTAAAAAAAAGAGAATACTGTTGCCATGAATGGGTGATCTTGGTGTACAACAATGTTGGTATGTGAAAGACATACCAAGGTGAAAACAGGACCCAAGTTCTCCCAGCAGAATATTGTCCAAAACATCATACTGCCTTCACAGGTTTCCCCAAAGAGGGTGCAATCTCTTCCCCAAGTAAGTGATGCACAAGCACTCGATCATCCACATGATTTAAAAGAGAATGTGACCATCAAACCTCCACCTTCTTCAATTGCTCCATGGTCCAGTTCTAATACTCTTATAACCATATGTTTTTGATGGTGGACAGGGGTCAGCATGTGAACAAGAATTGACTTTTTTCAGAAACTTGGACTATAGTAGCTCCTCCATTGGATTGGACCAGACATTCTAGCTTCTCCTGCTATGCATCTCTGGTACTTGGGCACCCATGAGCCTGTCAACAGTTCACCAGTTGCCCTTTGTTGGATCCCTTTTTGTGGGTACTAACCACTGCATACAAGGATCACCTCACAAGACGTGCTTTTTCTGAGGTGCTTTGACCCTGTCATCAAGTTTAAATAAGAGTCACTCAGAGCCTCACATCTGCCCATTTGTCCTGATTATAACACATAAAATTCGAGGAACCTCCTGTTCACTTTCTGCCTTATATATCCTACCCCTTAATAGGTGCCACTCTAACCAAGATACGCAGTGGTGTTCACTTCACCTGCCAGTGATTTTTTATGTTATGGCTGATCAGTGTATAAATAAGACTATAAGGATTTAACATTAAGAGGCCAGGCTGGTCTCAGACTATATCCCTAAACTGCTATTTCTACTACCATGAGCACTAAAACTATAATCATATCCAAAAGCCAAAAAAGTGAAACAATTTATTAAAATAATGATAAGAAATTGTAATTCAAAAAAATATCTGAAAACATTCACTAATCCTGGTAGTGACTAAGCAGATTTTGTTTAAGTTGTTTAAGCTTGCAATGTTTACATATGTTTGGATGAACAAGCAGCAATTTTTTTTCTTCAGAATTTGGTCATTCTGTAATACACAACCACTAACAAGGGCTTCCTGTGAGACATGTGAATCCTGCTTTTCAAACTGCTGCTCATGCTGCATCACAGGGCAAATTAACACACTCCGAGGAGAGAGTTATCTGGTTCTTCCACAAAAACAACTGGATAGGGTCGTTCTGCTTGACAGGCCAAAGATAGCACAGCAAAACTTTTTCCCTCTTGGGCTCCTGGCCGTGGACAGATGTACAGTAGCATCTTCTGGAATCACACTTGTGTCCAAATTAACGTTTGTATGTGGTGGCATTTAGGAGCCAGCAAATAAACTTATCTATGGTAAATTACATCATTTTTCAGACATCATTCAGATGGAGACACCAAATATTTGTAGAACAGATTTAAATACAAATACAATCTTTTAATGGAATACAGTTAAAAGTCTTAAGAAATCCTCAAATTTAAATTTTTTAAAAATGTTTGAGGAAACTTTAAAAGCTTCCCCAACCTGTACCCACAGTCAGATTTTCCTCCCATAATGATTACTAGCAATTTCCCCCATCAATAGTGTCTTAACACCGCAGCACAGTGATTCACTACAGAATATTCTGAGCTGATAACTGCTGGAACTGCTTCACAACATTAGTGCTACCTTAATGGCACATATGATAAGGCTCCAAATGTGGTACAATCTTGCAGGTAGGAATAGCCTATTTTGTAGAAGTAAAATAACAGAAATAAATCAGGAAGGGAGATAATGAGAAAAGAAAGCAAAAACAAGTGACTGCAATATGTTTTCACAGTATTAGAGGTCCAACCCGAGTAAACACCTTACCAGTCACGCTGCTTTCTCTGCTGAGGCCAGAGTGAAGTTTGCAGTGAACCAGTGCAGCATCGAACAGCCACTGGCCAAAAAGGTTCAGCACGCTATTGACCTTTGGTCTGGTTGGAGCAGGGAGCGGGCGTGGCTCCGAACTCGTCTGATTGGGACTGGAAAGTGGAGATGTGGAGGACGGCTGGTGCAGCACTTTGGACTGGCCAGTCTGGAAAGTAAAGTAGAATGTCACTTAAAATAAATTGTGCCAACATTTATACAATAGTTGATGCACTGCCGGGCCAACATATAGACGTGTACTGTGGGCACAATGCATGATGGGTGTATCGCTTCATGTGCCTCACTTCTTAAACTGACATGACCATCGCTCTGGAGGAGGGTCGATCTGAACCCATTGGACCACATGACCTTTTCCTTTGCTCCAAAGTCCAATCTTTATGCTCCCTCACTTTTTGGCCTCACAGCTGTGACAATCCTGTGAGTATTTGTTACACTGTGTGGAAATGCTTTTACTTTCAATATTAAACTGTCCAGCCAAATGAAAGAGTCGCGCATTCCACAATTACATTGACATTTAGCTTTGATTGCAGTGCAAAATGTGTTGGCGAAAATGATTCTGCTCCCATAATCACTTTTTCATAATTTCACTCTTGGAAAATGTTTGTTCCACCAAAAAAAAAAAAAAAAGGGTCAGTAGACGTGACAACTTGGTCATTCCTTACATTTAGGTCATCAGCTGACTTCATTTTCTTGACCAACTAAAGCAACTCCAGATCATATCACTGCTTTCAAAGTCTGGTATAGTGGGCACTATGCATGATGGATGCATCGCTACATGCGCTTCCTAACTGGACCATGCTGTACTCATCAGACCACTTTTTCCATAACTCCAAGGTCGAATCTTTACACACCATAGCAAATGTAATTGTTTTTTCTTTAGATGAGTCTCACTAACAAGTGGTCTTCTTATGGCCTCACAACTATTTAGTCTGAATCGTTTTGAGTTTTTGTCACATTGTGCATGTGAAAATGTTCACACTTTCAATATAAAAAACAGATGTGATTTCTACTGAGAGTTTATACCATGCCTCTTTACTAAGCATTTAAGTGATCTCTTAAGTGATTTTTCTGACCACATTTCTTCCAAGAAGGTTCAGCACAGAACTTACAGGTTTTCATGAGGTGTTGGACATTTCTTAACTCAATTACAGCAATTTCAAATCTTCTTAAATTGTTTTCAGTGCTTAATGTGGCAAATAATTTGACCTTCCTGAAGGTGTGACACTTTTTTTCTCTAAGCAGTGTAGCTATGAACCATTTCTATTGTCAATTTTACTGTGCAATTTCACCATCACTCCATGCTTTGATAATGTGCTAGGATAGTTTTTAAATTCATTCCAGCAATTTTAATGTTTTCTTTGCTTAATAATTTGTTCCTGTGAAAAACAGTTACTTTGCAATATTAGCAACAGTTAGCATTAGACTGTAATTGATACTATGTGTTGTCAGTTAGTCTGTGTGTTGGCATGGCAACCTGCACCAATCTAACCAGCTGTGGTAACAATTTTTGTTGATGGACCAAATTAATGAATTCATTGTATTTGTCCATAATGTGACTGTAAAGTCGATTACTTGATATTAATTTATTGTAGGGCTGAAACGATTCCTCGAGTAACTCGAGTAATTCGATTACAAAAAATCTTCTGCCTCGAAGCTTCTTTTAATTAATTTTAAAAGCTTGCGTTATTTTTTTGCAAGAATGTATGGCACTGTAATGCACTTAATTCATCTCAGTCAACTTTAAGCTATTACTTGTATTGTGAATAATTACAATGTTTATTTTTGATAAAATGCTGTATCCATTTAAAAAATAAACGTTGATTTTTCTAAAAAGAAAACCAATTAATCTTTGTTTCTCTTATATATTTTACATTTAATATGTAAAATTTCTTAATGAAAAAAATAAGTTTGATGAAGCGAAAGTACATTTTATCCGATTAATCAATCAATCGATAAAATTTTGGGTAGAATACACGATTACTAAAATATTCAATAGCTACAGCCCTAATTTATTGTTTATAAAATTGTCGCATAAAAGCAATACACACTCGTAATCGTAGTGCTGTACTGTGCTGATGTTCAGTGCAACAGCACCCTTGCTTATGCCATGCTGGCATGTTCAGAGTTTTTATAATGTTTCTTTGATGGAACGTACCGTAGAGGCTTTGCTGGTGGTTTTATTAACTGCTGTAGGTCTGTGTCTGCGGCTGTGAGGGGGTGTGGTGTTGGTGGTGGTCGGAGGTGGCATGCTTATCCGATTAACAGGGGTGGGTGGAGCGCTGTCTGAGCGGGGTCTTGATATACCTGTGAGAGAAGGCGGGGAAAAAAGCATTATATATATAAAAGACAAGGAAAAAAATCCCATGACACCTGAAAGCTTCATGCTTTCATCACAGACCACACCAAATCAGGATAACTAGAGCGGCTACTTCAGGCCAGGCTTACACATAGAATCAGCAACACAGCATAAACGCAACACTTTTATGTTGTATATTACTTTGACTATTGTGTGCACTAGTGTGAAAATTGTGAAAAGTCACTGAAGAACACCAGTAAAGTTTGGATCAAAGGTGGTTCAGATTTGCTCATTTGGTTTCTAGCTGGTGAGTTAAAAATAATTAATATTCCAGCATAGTCACACAGTAATCAAAGACATGTGCTATAAATTACATCAATTAAAAAATATATATTAAAAAAACCTATACTAGAGACATCCATGAAGCTGAATGGTAAGTACTGATTGGGTGAGTAGAGTAGATTCAAAGTTATTTGATTATGCATCCGGTCTGCAAAGATTTGTTTCTGATCACATAAAAGCTCCACATAAATGACCCATAATGCAAAGAAATGACATTTGGTGTGTAAACCATTATAAAGAACTCGCTGGAGTACAAACGGAGGGCATCATTTCTGAGCCATAAAATTGGTTTTGGTTCCTTGTGCCTTCTGAAACATCTATTACAATTCTACGCGTAAGATTTCAGGAACAGCTTTTTCATTTAAACGCATGCCGACCCTTTATTTTCCCCACGCTTTGCACCACCTCCATGATTTCTCCACTGCTTTTTAATTTTTTATTTTATTTTGCATGCAACCTTTCAATCACCCACTCAGACTCCAAGTCCCTTGTGATTTGTCAGGAACATGTTTTTAAGCAAAGAAATACCATAAGTTGGGAGCCTGTCTCGAAACACAGCAACACCTGGGGACAAATGGGATTAAAATCGCTGACAGAGCAAATACGCAGTACACGCAGACAAACACAACCTTCAAGTTTTTTTTTTTTAAACGTTATATTAAAACAAAAAAAGAAATAAAAACTTATCAAGTTTATCTGAATATCATACTGCTCATGACAAAGTTTTCCACCCTAGTTTTTCCCTACGCAAACAGGACACATACACACAGTAGAAATGGCCAGCATTAATACAAATATCAAAATGCATCAGAAATGGCTGTTTTTCTATTTCGCTATTAGTTCTGCTACAGATTCAACATTACAGTCTCAAAGGAATGCAAGGATACAATAATTCATGCCTTAATGCATCCTTAAAGACCATCTACACACTATTGTTCCCAAAAAAAATAAAAAACAACAATCAGTAGGGACGTGTGTTCTTGGTTAGTCACTAGTTGATTAGGTTGGTCAGTTTTAGGATACCTAGAGAAGGAAGTCTGTCTCGAATATATCTCCTAGACAGTGTTGCTCCTGAGAAGAAGAAAAACATGAGGTCCGCTGATGTACGGAGATACACACTGCACGCAACGTACAAAGCAATGAAGTGGCTAATACAAAGCATTAAGCAATTAGTAATTACACCTACAGAGCACACACTGGCAATTAGCCTGAGAAGTAAAGCCTACAGTACTGCACAGAAACTGGAGTCAACCTAAAAGGATTTAGAAGACCCCTATCGACGGCTGGCTGATTTATACTCCTAGCTGATTGTATGTGTAAAGCGTAGCATGCAGTAGTGACAAGCCTTAACAACAGACACAAATCTCATGACCATTTATTTTTATTGAACACATGGCTCCTGGCATCACTGATGGCAATCAGAGTTGTTACTTGTTCTGCGGTTAGTCGAACCAGCCAGTCCTAACCAAATATCCCAAATGAAGTGTTACTGAATTCTTTTCTGTACAATAAGTGTGAGTAAAAAAAGATTTTTCGATCTAAGTGTGATATTAGTGAACCCCTATTGCCCAGATTTACATGAATGGAGAGAGAAACAGAAGGTGCGCTTTCACTGAGTACCATAAGAGGGCAGAGTTTCATGACTCTTGTTTTTCTTAAAAACTGCCACACCTAGAAGGGGAAAAAGAAGTGGACTTTGGGACAAATCTCAATTATGAAGACGTACTGTAAACTACAACAGAACTACATAATAAAAAATAAATGAATAAAAAACTATTACAAGGCTTACATTGTTAAGACCATGGAGGTATAATAGGACCAGATGACATGACATCATTTCATTCATTTTGTTTAACAGCGGAGTTACTGGCATAGTTAAAATCATTGTGTCATTAATGTCTATACTATGAAGCATAGCAGTTTTGCAATGTTCAGCAAACTGTACAGCATCTATCAAAGTAATAGTCTGATAATAGAACCAATTTCATTTAGAAATCATTGTACATTGTGAAGCATTTGCACATGGAATTTAATGACTTAGATATAATGTGTATTTTATTGTAAACCACCTAATATCTTTCACAGTGATGAAATTATTTCCATGCTAGTGTTTAACAAAATAAATTTAGTGGTAACTAAAAAAAAAAAAAACTTTGACTTTAACAAATCAAATACAGTTGTTTTTTATGCTTTCACAGTAGATGACTAATGTTCACAAATTTGGAAGTACATGTTTTATACTTAGACTTGTTAATATCAAAATCTGATAACTAGTATTGATTTTTATTATACAAATGATCTGATATCAATGATGCTATTATTACTCCATGGTTTTTCTTAAATGGGCAAACATGGTGTTTTTATATGGTGTGATACATTAATAAATATACAGTAGGAACAGTCAATATTACAGACGCATCAATACCATTTTATGTCCAAGTTTGAGTAAGTAGTGTTCACAAATACTGATGCTGAAATTAATAATGTATGTCAATACGTAATTACTAATTACTAAGTATTAGCTCTGATTTTGTCTCCCCAGTTTACATGGTGGCCAAAAAAGCACACTTAGGCTATTGGTTAAAATCTTTATAATGGTAGTTAGTTGATTTTAAATAAAGTGCATTAGCCAGCTAACATTTTTTACCTATGATTAAGTTGGCTAGGATTTTGTTCTGCTTCAGAAATGCACTACTGTTCAGCTATAGGTATTGTATGTTTCATCGTTTTCATTGCATCGGAATCCTTTGCTGAAAATTAGCTGATCATCACCAACAAACTGGGTAAAAGCTTCATTTTTTTGTCTGATGGCAACAAACTCATGCTGATGCTTAATTTATTATGCTTCAGCATGAATGACACCTTCACTTGTAAGCAAAGGGTAGACCATGGAAAGTATGCGTCTCAGTGCTCAGAGTTGGCAGAACTAGAATATGCACAGCACCTCACATTCCTACTGATATGGCTTTGCATGTAGTACTTCACTACACTCTCTATTAAACGTACTGTTATATCCTACAAAATGTTGCATCAAATGACTCATCTTAATATTTAAAAAATCGTTAAACACCATCGTTAAAGTAATATGCATAAAGATTGTAGCCTTTTTGTGGTACTGATATTTAGGCACTTGTGCATGTCCACACATATAAGCATGGTATCAGACTGACACATGATACTAGTATTGGTATTGATGCATCTGTACATAATGTAGGAGGTATCAAAAACAGTAAGAATGATCATGTTCAAATCCATGATATAATTTCAACCAGTCTCACCTAGGAACGCGTCCACCAGGCAGCTGATGCCCTTCATGGCCCTAAAGAAGATCTGAGGCAGTTGCTTGAGACAGGGGTGCTGGATCATCTCCTGGGGCACACTGCTGACACCCAGTAGTTGCTCCTGGAACTTGGGAGTGGAGCTCACAATCACAGGGTTACTGAGATCTACTGGATTACTGACGAGAAAGAAAGACAAAGACATCATCTTAAAATTCTGAAAGTCCCAGAGGAAAGAAATTGGAATATTTCCAAATACAAAGTCATATATGTCAACGTAAAAAAATTTTTTTTTAAATTCTATATATAAATTTGTAGGCCTAGTGGCTGGTTTTAACTTCTTTCAAAAATATCTTTAAAATAATGTCCTGTTGGCTCTGGTCTTGATTTATCAAGTTGTATATCCAAAGCCTAATCGTAAACATTTCATAAACCAGTTATGGCTTTTGAGCTTTTTTTTTTTGGACATGGCTCTTCTGCATTATCACTTCTGTATCAGGTCCCTCGCAACTAAACCCTGACGTCACATACTTTTTTTTTTTTTATCACTTTGGAAGCATTTGTGTCTGACACATGCTTTTTCTCAGTTCCCTCCACAGGTTTCTCATCCCTCCACAACAATTCCCTAAAGACTTCATTGCTTTCATTAGGGAGAAGGTTAACAAGACCTGCCAATCTTTTCCCTTACCTCAGCTCTCGTATTACTCCTCATTTCCCTTATTTCCTAACTTGTAACATGTTTTCTTCCTCTTCTTCCAGTTGATTGCTTCCTTCCATTTATCAAATGCTCATTAGTGGCTCATTCATCAAAAGTCATGTACTAACTCCCTTAAAGACAGAGATGTATGAAAAACCTCATATCATACAAATCTGTGTTTAATTACTAGTAAGTGTTTTAAGTCCTATGAAAAAAAAATCTTTCTTCTCTTACTAAATATAAACCAGCTCCAAGATCCTAACTGGTCTGGCAACAAATAAATGTCTCACATATCTGAGACATTCCCTCTCAAACATTGGAATCACTAGCTTTGTGACTCAAAGACATTATCGTATCATATAAAGCTGTGTACTGGTGTTCCACAAGGCTCAATGCTCAGTTCTCATCCATTTTCCTTTTAGACTAGTTCTTTAAATCTTTAAAAGCTCATAGTATAGGACAATTTTACTCATGATATACTTGCTTTCACCAAAGATGCTACTTGCATTTTGACATGCCTGGTAGACATCTCATCTATTGCTATAGTGCATGTTCTGATCTTGTTGTTTCCTTAATCAAAAATCAGAATGAGTTTTGGACAATCAGATCTTATTCTCATGTTAAAACTATCCTATACAAACAGATTCGAGCATTTCTTTAAATGAAAATAGCTCTTGTGTTTCCACAAATGCTGTTATGCCCTTATATTTAATCCTGGACTCAGAAACCTGACTTCAATTCGCAGTCAGGTTGATTGTCGCTGCGTTTCTCTAGATCCCATCTGTAGCTGGCTAAATTACCATTTAAAACATAATGCTTGTCTACAAATTAGTGCAAATAGAGCTAGACTTGACACAGATGAAGACCAGCATTCACATACAACTTTTCATTGTACTGGTGCTCAGGTGATAAAAACCAATTTCCTTGAACACACAGACTGAAAACTGATTCTTTGCAATCTTGTATTAATGGAAGCTTATGTTTAATCAAAGAAAGGGGATGAAATGTTCGGCTCAATACCTAAGCATGTGTAGGAAGCGATACCAAGTCTGTGCTACACAGTCGTTGTCCATTTCCGTAGGTATGAGATTGGCCTCCTCCTCTGGCACTTTAAAAGGAGGGAAGGATGGTCCATATGTGAACCTCAGCAGTCTGAAAAATAATAAAATATTACATAAGATAACAAATAATAAATATTACCATGACAATTATAACTACATTCGTACCATAATTGAGCACAGACCGACAAGCTATTCAGAGGTCTCTGCCGTGCAGCCATGCAGGTCTCACCTTCATATTTTACCAGCTTAACTGTTTTTTATTGAATCATCTAAAATGACCATAACCTGTTTTAATTATTCAGAGCTGACAGTCTATAGCAAAAATACACCTCGCTACATCTCTGCATTTGGGATCTGATTTGAGTAAAACATTGACATTTACAATGAACATGAACATGATGAGGATGATGATGATGATCATTAATGATTTTGAGCCACAGCTGACATCTTCACAATATTTTGATACGCTGCAATATTATTGGCAATGAAACTTCTTAGTTTCAAAAAAATTCATGATTTCATCATGTTTTCTGTAGTTGATCCATAGTACGAAATTACATTTTACTACGTAGTACATCTGGGTCTCAATTTAAAGAGATAAACTGTCTTTGCACAAGCGCCAATTATATTTTTACTGGCCCAGACTCTCACACATGCACAAATTGTATTAAATTGCTTTGTGCTCATAAAAATCCTCCTTAGCAGTGCTGAAAGCCCACAAACTCCAGGTTAGCCCAATTATATATGTACATACTTTGTTTCACTAAAATTAGCCATATATTTTATAACCTTGATGATAAAAACTATTCCAATTATTATTTAATTTGTTTAATGAGCGAATATCTGTCTTTAAAAAGTAATGAATAATAAAATAGCCAGTGTCCACAAAATAAATAAATAAATAAATAAAATTAAAAAAAAGTCAACATGCCTCATATGCTTAAATAAATATAATCTTCTATACCGCTTATCTTGTACAGGGTCGTGGGGGTTCTGAAGCCTATGCCAGGAGACTTAAGGCACAAGGTGGGGTACACCATGCAGAGAGTGCCAATCCATCGCAGGGCCACACACACACACAAAATGCTAATTTTTCATGTCTCTGATTGTGGGAGGAAACCGGAGTACCCAAGATAAACCCACCACACACAGGGAGAACATGCAACCACCACGCACGCAGACCAGAAACTGGAATCAAACCCTTGACCCTAGAGATGCGAGGTCATCATGCTACCCACTACAATTCAACAATTAAATATTACAAAATTTTTAAATATTGAAAAAAAATTTTTTTATTCTCCTTGCTTCAATTGTTTATTTTTTTAAGGAATTGATGCAAAGCAAAATTACATACATGTACTTTGAATGAGTGAATCATTATCTCATCTCTGGTACTAATTCACAAAAAGTCATATACTGAGGTTAGAGCACCTTGAGGTTAAAGCAGCGATGACTTTGCTCCACTGCTCGACCACAGGGGGGTGGTGTCTCCAATTTGCCAGCATCTCTCTGGCAGTCTTCCAGTATGGCGGCGTTGGGAAGCAGCGTGTGCAGGCCAGGAACCAAACTTCAAACAGTACACTGATCAATTTCTCAGCCAGCTTCTCAGCTATGCCACCTGTAGGGGACATGCACAGCCGACTTGTAAACACCAAATTAGCGTGTTGTATTGGCTATACGACATCAAATATTCACAGTACAATAACCATAAAATACTCTCCTAACTCGCACAGGATCAAGCCATGTGCAAAAACTATAAAAAGCAGGGCACCATGTTTGACAACCTTGTATTACGGAGCAGAAACTGTGCAGCAGTGTTTTTGAATTAAGAAAAAAAAAGAAGAAAAAAAAAGATGTTGCTATGGCTACAAACCTCCCACAGTGGGTGGGGCGAGCAGCGTGTCGTTGATCCGAAGCAGGAAGAGAAGCAGCACCTCCCATGTCTCTCTGGCCATACAGGAGGAGTCACGGGCGAGTTTCTGCACTGCAGAGAGCACTTGCTGACACAGCTTGAAGTGCATAGGGCTGAAGTGCTCAGGCCTGGGAGACACACAGAAACATTTAGTTTCACATATTACATATTTGTATGCATGAAGCAAATTAGATAAATCATGGTTTGGGGTCAAAACATTATACTGGATGAGTCTTATCTCTTTCCTCAACTTTAAACACATTACGCAAAACCCATGCTAGGCACAAACACATGGCGAACTGAAGTACGTACTCTGTTCTATTAACTATGTAATAACACAATGTTCATGTTCCTATCTTGCAGATTTTAGAACATGACTGTACATAATCAAGGAAAGGCATAATGCTCACACTGTCGATAACACGCAGTCTAAAGATTTCTGTTAGTTATCAATGAAGCGTTTTACAGATGTGAGAACTAGACAAAAGCCAAACCTAATCACAGGTCTGTGTGCATTCAGGCTGACATTAGTATACATTCACAGCATGAAATATATCAGTCGATCAGATTCAGGAATTATTTATTTTTCAGTTATGGTTTGGAAAGAACACAACAGGCTGTAATAATTTGCTTAAAACTAATGCAAAAAAGGTCTGCAGATCATTTCCATACAATGCTTACATAATTATTTGCTTGCAAACAAAACATAGTTATTCAGTCAGTGAGTGAGTAGGTGCTGGTTGCTGCTGTTCATTTCAGTTATTATCAAACTCAGATTTTATGCAGTTGTGCGATATACATTTACCTATTTGTGTACAGAAATCTGTGAACTGTCTATAACTTCCAGTAATTTATGTGCATGTTGAACCTGGTCCTAAGTCATTAAACCATTAACTCACAAGAGAGTCTCCTCTAACTTTCAAGAAATTAATGTTTATGTTTTTGGCATGATCATGATGAAGTTTAGTGAGTGCTGTTTGGTGTCCATTACCCTTAGCTAGAGATTTGCAACAAGTGTTTATACTGTCCTGGGTGCAAAAATGAATAATTTTCCTAAACACAGACATATAGACACAAACTGAGAAGGTATTTAAAACTCAGTTAATATATAGTTTTTTTTTTTGTGATTGTGCACTACTTCTAGCTCATTTAACTTCGATACAACTGTTATGACCTTTGTTATAACCACTTAAGCTTTTGCTTTTGCTTATCGTTACTTCATCATTAGTGAGTCACATGACGACAACATGTAACCAGATTATAACTGCTATAAACTCAACAACTTACTTAATATTAAAGCAAACTGATGTGTAAATTGATGAGCTGTTGAACAAATCTAAAGAAATAATTTAAAGGGGATCTATTGTGCAGAATTAGTCATTCAGATGGGTTTGCAGTGTCTAATAAACATGAGAGAAATATCTTCCCTGCTTTTTGCCCATTTCTATTTTTGTATTGGCAGGGGTTTAAACAAGCTAGATTAAATTTCCCCTTAACAGGACCTCAGCCTCAACTAAGACATCAAATAAGTAGGAGCTCCTTTACATAGACACTGAAAGGGTATGTTTGGAAAAATGCATTATGTGAGGAGTATTTCGGCTATAGCATTAACAGACTCACTTTAGGGGAGCTCTGAGACCTACAGCGATAGTTAACATATTGGATTGTGTCAAATGGCTCGAGTCATTAAGAGTACTCTACTAAATTAAACCCTAGTAATGATTCGTTAAAAATTAAATATATCAATATTTGATCTTGCTAGTAAAAGGCGAAATTAATCACACAAAGTTTATAGCCCATTTTTTCGATCATGCACGTTATTACCTTGGCAGGAAGAGGTTATAAAGATGTTTGAGGATAGTCTGGACATAAAGGTTGGGCTCTTTAATGATGGGTTGGGGTATGGAGTCTCGTGGCGACACCAGTGCCATGATCCAGTCCGTGTAGACGTCCACACACAGCTTGAGCGTTTCTACATCCGAAGGAAGAGTCAGACCGTAGCATATTACCTCCATAGTCCATTTCACCTGAGGATGATCACAAGATCAAGAGAAAGCTTAGCAATGTTTCCACACACCATTTATAAAAAAAAAAAACAAGGTCATAAATGGTAATAAAACAGCAAATGAAACATTTAATGATGTTTAAGTTTAATTTAGTATGACCATGTTTCCCGTCTTTGCACTGTAGCTTTTGCAATGTTTTTTTTTTCATTAAAAAGGTACATATTACAATTTTAATTTAAAAAAAAAAAAAAAAAGAAACACTTCAGTAATTTAATCTCAAAATTCCTTCCAAACATGCACATATGATTCAGCTATTTCCAGGAAAAGAGAGTTAAATTTGTTATCAAATCAATTTGTCTCAGTGGGACTGGAGGAGCTTCACTGGACAATGGAATGCTTTTAGAGGGCTGGGGAATTTGGCCCTTAGATTGTACTCGCATTCAAGATGACAAACTTCACAGTCTCTGTGCAGATCAGGAAAAAAAATATATAATGATGTTATAATTGTAATAGGGCTGTAGCTATCTGTTAATCTATGTTGTAAATTTATGTTGTATTTAGCACCTTGGTCCTGGAGGAACGTTGTTTCGTTTCACTGTGTACTAACTGTATATGGTTGAAGTGACAAAGCCTACTTTAACCTGAACTTGAATATTTTAGTAATCGAGTAGTCTACCAAAAATGTAATCGATTCATCAGAAAAAAATTACTTTGCTTAATTAAACTGCAATTTAAAATATACTGCTAAAAAAATAATGAACACTTAGTCCCGGTTTAACTTGCATACACCTATGAGAGGCGTTCAAGTCAAACTGGAACTACGTGCTCCCTTTTATTTTTTTAAATGCATACAGCATTTTATCAAAAAATAAACATCGTCATTATTCACAATATAAGGAATAGCTTAAAGTTGAGATTAATTAAGTGCATTACAGTGCCACACATTCTTATTTTAAAGCCTTTTCTCAGATGCAAAAAACAAACAAAAAGGTATTTCGAATGACTTTAAGTATCAAAAAAACTAAGGCACACATTAAAATAAATAATTATACAAAAACACTAAGTTGTGCAACTTAATGTTCAGAACTAAAAGTTTCAAAACCTACAGCTCAGGCATAACATAAGCCTTTACTGACTTCTTATTGGAATGTGACGACATTTAGGATGCAAAAATCCATGGATAGGAACAAGAGTCCATACATTGTGTTTTAAGTCAATATATTCATCAGAATATAAATGTCTCTCTCTTGGACGTGTGTGTGCACACTAGTCTTTAAAGGAGCATGTGGTTGCAAAGAAGAGAGGTAAGCATGTTAACATGCTCCGAAACTGAGACTTGCCCTGCGCTTTAAAGCAATGTTTCCTGCTGCTGAAAACATTTTTCATTGATAAGTTTTTTTTAAATCGCTCCCTTCCATTTTGCAGCCCGCAACAGAGCGCTCCCTCAAATCAATACAGCGCTAACTGTTTGCGTCTCCTTCTGCTTTGTTGGTGACGTAAGCGCTTCTTCTTCTGCGGTGTTTACTGGCAGCTTGCATCCGGAAGCGCGCTGTGTCACGCCAAACAAATAATTGCGCGAAAGCATAACGCAAGCTTTTAAAATTAATTAAAAGAAGCTTCGAGGCAGAAGATTTTGCATTGATCATTTTTAGTAATCGAATTACTCGAAGAATCGTTTCAGCCCTAAATTGTAATGTACTTATATACTGGACACCTCAGTTTTGATTTCAGACAGACTTGGAAAACTCTGAACTATATCTTTAGGTTCTACTGGACAAGCATAACTATATACTTTATATGTGTAAGAAATCTAAAATTATAATTTTTTTAATTTTTTATTTACCAAGCTCTGCTTACATTTAGGATCACTGCATTTGGACATTTCACTATTTCTGACACTCCGAGTTACTGCCATCATCAGTGGACATGACGGATCATACAAAACTTTTGTCTTAAAATCCTGTCAAATGAAGAAGAGAAGGCAAAAGCAATGTCCGGTTCACCAGAAGTAATGGGAATTTTAAAAAAATCTATGTAAACTAGCTAACCGGCTAGCTGATATGCTATAAACTGAGCATGGCTTTTTCAAGATTTATTTGTTGCACAAAGCGAAAATAAGCAGATTTGCCCATATGGTGTCCAAATTAATTGATAATAAGTGTCAGTTAATCAATATTAATATCTTATTGTATAAAAGCAATATCAAGATAGTGCTATTATATTGAAACATACTCCTGATGTTCAATAAAACTGCACTCCTGCTTGTGTGATAACTCTTGATTAAACTGTGAAATAAAAGTGCTTCTATTGTTCTGGGTAAAATTATTTTTTGGTATCTAAACAAATCACAAGAAAATCTTTTTTAAGTAACAAAGAGAAAACAGGAGACATAACTACTGCTCTTCTTACAAGCTGAACTTTCTCACCCGTTTGTCTCCTCTTCATTATCTCTACAGATATTTTCAAATATTTTAGATAGTTTAGAATGTTTAATAAACCAGCACAACACTGGCCTTATAATACACTTTAACAAAAAAAAAATCTAAATTTTCAAAAGAACTTTATTATTTCAGCAAATCCCCTTCTTTCGAAGCTCAAACCATTTCCACAAACACCATAAATTTTATACCCCTTGTCCTTCTGTCAGGAATCTTATTGAAATTTGTTGTTGTTAGAAATGTTCCACCTGTTTAATTTGCTAGCAAGTCTATAACACCTAACCTAAAAAGTCTATACAGTACAGTATAGACATAAACAGGGTACAAAGTCTGTACTTCCCGGATATTGTAATATATGAACTGGATTGGGTGGATTTTATATAGATAAAAACAAGTGATAAATGAGTCCAGGTTACTGTTTAAACATGAGCACAACACAGCTATAAAGTAACACAGGCTCATTAGGCTGGAGAGGGTTTATACGTCAACACAACTAATTAACTATCCTAGGACAATAATGGGGCCGTGGTAGTACCACAGCGATTTAAGGCACTGGGTTACTGAGTAGAAGTTTAGGGGTTCAAGCCCCAGTTCCACCAGGCTGCCATTGTGGGCCGCTGAGCAAGGCCTTTAACCCTGTCTGCTCCAGGAGCACTGTTTCATGTTGACTCTGTTGACATGTTGGCCCCAGGTAAGGACATGCAAAGTAAAAAAATGTGTGACATAGGCTTAACTTAATGGTTACTCATTTTCAACAAAAGACCTACAAAAAAACACACAGGACACTTTGTCTGTTGCCAGATTTTTGTCCTTTTTTAATTTATTTTTGCACTCACCAAAGCTTAAACAAGGTAAACAGATTTCCCCCCTAATATGACCTCACTTACGAATTAATGAGTGCCCAGGGAGTGCCTTCAGGCCTTCCGCAACCCTGTACAGGTTAAGCAGTATAGAGAATGAGTGTGTGATGGAGAGTGACCTCATATAAGGCATTACCCTCCCCCACCTTGTTGTTTAGCTTTACGGTTTTCTCAGGGGTGTGTCTCAGTAGTAGCTCATTTACATAGACACTGAACTGGTACAATCAGAGGAGTGAAACAGGGGGAAATTAAGGTATTATTAAAAACCATTATCTGAGTGATATTTGAAGCTGAAGCATTAACACACACTTGTGTTAACAGACCTGATACGAGTACCCAGTCTCTTCTGCGGTTGCTTGTGTTGGCTGCAAGCTGTGAAACATCTGGGACCTCAAATCTACTTAAAAAAGGCATTCAAGTATTTACAGCATCACTTCACCACTGTAGTGTTCATTAACCACATTAAATGGGAAAATATGACGTCACAATATCGATGTGATCATAACAGAAGATCATATGTGGTATCTACTTTATACCACTAATAAATAGCTAAAAAGTCCCTGACCTAAAAACGGTGCCTACAAAGAAAAGCACCGTGAGTACTTTCCTGGCACTGACTCGCATTACCCAAATAGCTTGAAGCCTATGTGGAAGCTCAGGGGGTGGAGACAATCGATAAGGATCAGATCCAGAGAAGGGCCGAAGGGAATTCACAGGATATCCTTCTACTGTTATCAGGCTACACAGAAGCCTGCAGGAACCGCAAATACAATATAACAGATGGGGAAGTTAAACCTCCAAAACACGAAGTGAAACACGCACGCGCACACACACACACACACACACACACACACACACACACAGAAACAGATACACACACACAGAAACAGACACACACAGACACACAGAGACAGACACACACAGACACACAGAGACAGACACACACAGACACACAGAGACAGACACACACAGACACACAGAGACAGACACACACACACAGAGACAGACACACACACACAGAGACAGACAGACACACACACACAGAGACAGACAGACACACACACACAGAGACAGACAGACACACACACACAGAGACAGACAGACACACACACACACACACACACACACACACACACACACAGAGACAGACACACACACACACACACACACACACAGAGAGACAGACACACACACACAGAGAGAGACAGACACACACACACAGAGAGAGACAGACACACACACACACAGAGAGACAGACACACACACACACACAGAGAGACAGACACACACACACACACACAGAGACA
>JAAGKR010005919.1:0-47078 GCA_011419295.1 Clarias macrocephalus
GAGAGATATTGATAGAGTGAGAGAGAGAGAGAGAGAGAGAGAGAGAGAGAGAGTGAGAGAGAGACTGAGTGAGAGAGAGAGAGAGAGAGAGAGAGAGAGAGAGAGAGAGACTGAGTGAGAGAGAGAGAGAGAGAGAGAGAGACTGAGTGAGAGAGAGAGAGAGAGAGACTGAGTGAGAGAGAGAGAGAGAGACAGAGAGAGAGAGAGAGAGACTGAGTGAGAGAGAGAGAGAGACAGAGAGAGAGAGAGAGAGACTGAGTGAGAGAGAGAGAGAGAGAGAGAGAGAGAGAGACAGAGAGAGAGAGAGAGACTGAGTGAGAGAGAGAGAGAGAGAGAGAGAGGAATTATAAGAGGAGTCCAACCTCTGTCTTGCTCCAGCTGTCAAAACAGCCCCGTACACACACACACTGCTCTGCATGCTCAAAAGCAAGACGTGCACTCCTCTAAACTCCACACACTCTGCCAGGATCTTAAAGGACATTATTGACTAAGAATTATTTTTTTATTTTCGTTTAGGAGCCTAGGAGGACGTTTCCACAAGGTGAGTGAAATACATTATTATTATTATTATTATTATTATTATTATTATTATTAAATCTTGCTTTTACAGTATTGTGAAATGTAGAAATCTAAAATCTAAATTGATATTATCAGCACCTTAAGTGACAGTAAGAAATATTTACATAAAAAATGTAAAAATTATTATCATTTTTTTTAGTATTTAGTGTGACATCTCTGTGCTTATAAGAAACATGCACTTGTGCTGGAGTGAACTTAAAAAGTTTGTGGAAAACCTGACGATCAGTGTAAGGTCATCTGTTTATTGGACGGGTCAGACTTGCAGAAACTGAAAGTTTTGTACAAAAGAGTTCCTGTGGGAAAATTACAAAATTGTCCAATTTAAAATTGAATATTCAAGATATTGAACATTTCAATTGCTTATGTTAACAATTTCCAGTTTTAAATAATAATAATAATAATAATAATAATAATAATAATAATAATAATAATAATAATGATGAAGTTGTTTTTCTTTTTGTGCTTATTCTATATTGGTGATGTGTGATGTTACAAAATGACACTAAAATTCTGATCGGTTTTATTAAATTACAATTTTCACTATCTGGAAAAATGATCAGCACTTCTTAAACTTCTCAATAACTCTTACTCACATAAACATGCGTATCTGGTTTGAGGTTTAGTTCGAAAATCATCTTGTAAATTGAAGAATCCAAACATTTTCTGTGCTCTCTATTCGCGGACATGTCGTTACAACAACTGCATTTCATTCTTAAATATCATCACACCGTTATGTATTATGGGATGCCATAAGTTGCATACTTTGTATGGAAATTAGTCCTGTTTAAACTTTGTTTTCTTTCTCAGTTGCTGATTTTTTGCTGTCACGCACTTTTCCTTTATCTCCCTTAAAACAGAACTGTTTATTCGTTCAGCTGATGACTTTCCTGTCCGTGTCTCTCTAGATCAGTTTATCTCTCTGTCTGATTAGCTGTTTCAAAATGCCTGTTATTTCCTGGAACCGTGCAGTTTAGTCGAGCCTAGATCTTAAATATATGATCTTGTGAAATCGATTCGAATCTAACCAATCCAATCTCCTTCAGACAACAACAACCTCCTGGTCTTGCAGTAAAGTGTGGCGTGCAACGATGCCCTGGGTCACGGTGCTAATAGCAACCATATCCTGCGCGCTGATGAGACACGGCCACTGCCAATCAAACTCCTCAGAAGACTTCCTGTTCTCCAGTGACCCAGCTGCCATCCTGCTTCCTGACCTTCATGCCACCCTCTCACCTCTGACCCTGAATCAGGGCGTAAGCCTCGAACCTAAACCTGCCACTCTCGCTGCCTCGCACTCATCTTTCATTTCGGGGAATGGATCAGTGCGAGCTCGCCCTCTTCCTCCCCCACCAGCGTGCTTGCGCAGGACGTCTATGAAAGTCGTCTTTAAGTACGTGAACACCGTGCTGTCCTGTGTGATCTTCGTGGTGGGCGTGGTAGGTAATGCCACGCTGCTACGGATCATATGCCTTCACAAGAACATGAGAAACGGCCCCAATGCCCTGATCGCCAGTCTGGCACTGGGAGACCTCATCTACATCGCCATCGACATCCCCATCCACATCTATAAGGTAGTGTAGTCACCGCAAAAAATTCTCAGAGCAGCATGATTTGTTATTCTAAAGAGTTTGCGCCATTCTAAACTAGCACATACTGTACATGTAGTCTTTTATGATAGGGAGCAGATTCTCTGAATTGTGTGTATTGTGCACATCGTGTTCCAGCTCTAATGTAAATTAATCCAGAGTTGTGGGTTTCAGGGTTCCTTGAGATTAAATGAACACAGGAAATCAGTTTGTTAAATGCAGCAGAGCTCATTAGATCCTTCCCCTAGGAACGCTTGCTGCTTGGCCTGTGGATCAAATAACAGTGAACAAATGAACGCTCATGTTTTTCAGTATCTCTTTGTCTTAAGATGCTTTAACAGCTTTGAATAAGATGAGCATCATGTATATTTATTGGGCAGATTTAAAGTAAACCTATGGCACTACTAATATATTCACACTTCTCTCTACATTACTACAGTACCATTAAAAAAATTGCACAACTACTTCTAATATTACCCCATTGCTACCACTATTACCCCACTACTCTTTATATGGCCCAATTACTACTCCTACTACTGATCCCATAGAGCGTTACCCTATTACTAACACTATTACCCCATTACTAGGGTGTTACATACTGTAGTACACTCCAGTAATGGTACTACATAGTGTTACCTCATTACCCCAGTAATGGTACTACATAGTGTTATACTACTACTCTATTACTCTTAATATTGCAGAATTACTGTTGCTTCTACACCATTATTACCCATGCTACACAATTACTACCAATATTACTTCATAGGTTTTACCACATTACCCCCATATTCCCCTATTAATACCATTTCACCCCATCACTCACAATATTACCACAATACTACAAAAAAAATTACCACTACTACCCCATTACTCCCAATAACAGCCAATTACTACTACAACTACAACTACAGTACTAGTACCACTAACAACACCATCAGTACCACTTTTACTGCATTGCAAAATGTGCAATAAATTACACCATTATTATCACTACTACCCGATTTCTCCAATATTACCCAATTACTACCACTACTACCCCAATACTACCACTAATACCCCATTAATATTACCTCTTTAGTACCGTTACTACCCCACTACTTCTAATGTTACCTTATTACTATCAACACTCCTCAGTCACCCCAAATATCACCCCATTACTACCCCTACTATTCCCGGAAAAATCATTTGTGCCTTCCAGTAATTGAGACATATTCTCCTGAACAGCGGCCAGCGAACACAAACACATTGTGTAACAATATCGATAGCTGTTATAATAGGATTATGACTCATTTATTTGTTTGAATACTTTGACAGTAAATGCTAACTTAATGGCGTGTCACATTCGACATTCTCTCTCTGTTTAAAATCATTTAGATGCGTGTTTAACCACATTGGATCTACAACATCCTGAATATAATTTATTTCAGAGGAATAAAATTTGGCTCTGGTTAATGTCCAGTCCTGTAGATATTTTACTCCCAATTTCTCCAGCATGTACAACAAACACAAATGTCGATTTGTATCTAAATTCAACTGGGATTTTAAGGTTGATGAAAATGTATTGAACGTGACAGGTCACTAAGTAGGTCACTAAGACATAACTGTTTTTATCTTACCTATTAGAGAAGTATGCTGGTCTAGCACTCTCTCTCTCTCTCTCACTCTCTCTCTCTCTCTCACTCTCTCTCTCTCTCTCACTCTCTCTCTCTCTCTCACTCTCTCTCTCTCTCTCTCGCTGTCTCTCTCTCTCTCGCTGTCTCACTCTCTCTCTCTCTCTCACTCTCACTCTCTCTCTCACTCTCTCTCTCTCACTCTCTCTCTCTCTCTCTCTCTCTCTCTCTCTCTCTCTCTCTCTCTCTCTCTCTCTCTCTCTCTCTCTCTCTCTCTCTCTCTCTCTTTCTCTCTCTCTTGCCCCCTCTTTCCTTAAACACATAAAATCCTCAAGAGACTCCCTACAATGCAGAGTCATCCGGATTTCAGTAGTGTTCCAGTATATTACATCATTATCTGTCACTGCCTGGGCTTTCTCACCATCACTCACAAGTACTGATAGTGTGTGTGTGTGTATGTGTGTGTGTGTGTGTATGTGTGTGTGTCAAGCTGTCTCGGCGCTAGGTCACTCTGACATGCTTATTTTGGATCTTTTATCGATGTACCACTCAACACACACACACACACACACACACACACACACACACACACACACACACACACACACACTACAGGACAGGAAGTTCTCCTCAAATGGTGCCCTTAAAAGGTATCTGTCCGGTGTTTTGTTCGTGTGTGTTACGGTACATGAAGACAATGTTTGTTACAGTTTGAACACTGAACGTTTCTGGTGTTAGTGTACAGTACTGGAACACAAGAACAATGCTAAATGTGTGTTTCTGGGTTTGGTGTAGTTGCTGGCGATGAGATGGCCTTTTAACGACACAGCGTTCGGACTCCTCCTGTGTAAGCTCTTTCCCTTCCTGCAAAAGACTTCAGTTGGGATCACGGTGCTCAACCTGTGTGCTCTCAGTGTGGACAGGTAGGACACACACATTCACACGTGTAAACCAGGTGTAGTGTCAACATTGGTAATAACTGTTTTTTAATGTTTGGTGTGTTCAGGTATCGTGCTGTGGCCTCGTGGAACCGTGTTCAAGGTGTGGGAATACCTGCTTCGACCGCAGTAGAAATCATGTGTATCTGGATATTGTCCATTCTTCTGGCTGTTCCTGAAGCTGTGGGTTTTAACATGGTCAGCTTTGACCACGACAACGTGACTGTACAAACCTGCATGCTCAACCCAGAATCACAGTTTATGACTGTAAGTATAGATAAACATACAAGAAACACACAATAAACACTTCAACCAGCTCTAAACTCACTCACTCACTCACTCACTCACTCATCGTCTATATCGCTTGCTTACCATGTACAGTATACAGGGTCGGGGGGGGGGGGGGTGTTAGGGGGGGCTGTCCTATCCTAGGAGACTTAGGGTACGAGGCTGGGTACACCCTGGACAAGGTGTCAATCCATCGCAGGGCACACACATGCTCATTCACACACTATGGCGCAATTTGGGAATGCTAATTAGCCTGACCTGCATGCCTTTAAATTATGGGAGGCAACCAGAGTACCCGGAGGAAACCCACCAAAAACATGCAAACCCCTTGCACATAGACCCCGAGGCGGGAATCGAACCTCGACTCTGGTGGTGCAAGGCCACAGTGCTAACCGCTATGCCTAGCACTAAACTAAACATTATTTATATGGTATACGATATTATACAAATAATGTCTGAATATTAACACTGAGGCAATGCACTAGCAAATATGTGGGCATGTTTTCTGTTTTGAATAGTGTGAATAGTCTTATATATAAGCTATACTGTAGCTATAGCTAGGAAACTGGCAAGCTTTGAAGCTAAACATATCTTACAGTAGCGCTTACAGACAACAGACAGGTGCTATATAATGACAGTAAAACAACCCAAGTGTGCTGTAAACATTAACATTTTCCTCACATGTAGTTGAGATATTACTAAAAAAGTACTATTAAACAATAAAATCAACCACTTTGCGCGTGTAGTTTTACAGAGACGTGAAGGACTGGTGGCTGTTTGGGTGTTACTTCTGCATACCGTTAGCATGTACGGCTATCTTCTACACTCTGATGACCTGCGAGATGCTGAATTACAGAAAAGGAAGTCTGAGAATCGCACTAAGCGAACATATCAAACAGGTGAGCCGTTTAAAGGAAATCCCTAATCCCTAGCAGAGGAATTGTTCGTTCCTGTATTTTAGAAACACATTTTAAAGGAATTCGGATTTGTAAAATACATTTTCTTCGTTCATTTTATTTACTCACTGTTATACTTTTAATTATATAGTTGCACTGAATATGGTGCGTTTTTGACTAAATAACAGTCACACATTTTGACTAGTGATCTACAGGGTGAATTCATACGACTGGGTATGTGTGTGTTTGTTGGCAGCGCCGTGAGGTAGCGAAGGCTGTGTTCTCCCTGGTGCTAATCTTCGCTCTTTGCTGGTTTCCTCTTCACCTGAGTCGCATTCTGAAGAAAATGGTATACTTTCAGCACGACGCTCAGCGCTGTGATCTGCTCAAGTAAGAAACGTGCTAAAATCAGATCACTTCACAATTTGCAACATTTCTTCAATTTATGGATAATTTTCTAAACACAGTCGTAATGTTGATGTTTCCCAGTATTAAAATGATTTCCTTATTACATGTGAGGTAAAGTTTGTTATTCCCAGTAAATTCCTGTTTATTCCACTTTCACTGTAGCTTTATATTGTATTAAAATGCTTACCAGCAGTGTCTTAACTAGCAAAATTGCTATCCTCCATTATTGCCAAACTGACTTGGTTCTATTTTTGGTGACTGTGTTGGCCTTACCTACACCACGCTGTCTTACCAACATTGGCTAAGAAGCTCTTTTTATAACAACATCACCAAAGTTAACCCAACATTAGAAAGGTAGATATAAAGATAAATGGAATTCTATTGTCTCTGATGGCCAAACATTGACACAATGGTAAAAAGAACTCTTTGCCAATATAGAGAAGGTAGATTCAGAGTTGGCTGATATTTTAATGGTTATGACGGCCCAATGTTGGTCCAGTGGACGAAATAATTTTAGGCCAATGTTGATAAGGTACATTTATTAGGAGTAACTGGAATTCTGTTGCCTCTTACGTCCCAATGTTGGCCCATTGTTGGACAAGATGCCATTGGGTAGGAGATATTTTAGAATGGCTGAAATTCTAGTGGATCTAATGCCTCAATGTTGGCCCAATGGACAAAATATTATCTTAGGCACTGATGTCCGGTTACAATTTAAAGATAACTATAATTCTGTTGACTCTGATGGTCCAAAGTTGCTCGAATAACCAAGATGACATTGGTCCAGCACTTACAAGGTGGATTTAGAGATGAGCGAAATTCTAGTAGCTCTAATGGGTTAATGCTGGCCCAATGGACAAAATGACATTGGGACAATATAATGAGGTAGATTTAAGGATGGCTGAAATTTTTGTATCTCTGATGGCCCAATGTTGGCCCAATGGACAAAACAATTTTGGGGCCAATACTGGTAAGGTACATTTAAAGGTAACTGGAATTCTGCTGCTTCTGATGGCCTAAAGTTGGCCCAATAGACAAGATGACAGTGGGCAAATATTTGCAAGGTGGTTGTAAATATGACAAAAATTCTAGTGGCCTAGCGGCCCAACGTTAGCCCAATGGAAAGACATTCCTTTTTGCTCAGTTTGCTTCCTGGGCTGCTACCCTGTGGTCTGTTCAGTATTGGCCAACTGTCTACGAACAATTAATTTTTATGTTATTACCTTCCCATGTCAAAAGCAAAAATCGATTTAGACAAATTTCGAATCAGAGGCTATTAACATGATACAAATAATAACATTATTTATATTATTTAACCCCTGTGTAACTGTAATGTCTCTGTCTGTCCAGTTTCCTGCTGGTGCTTGATTACTTCAGCATTAACCTGGCGACGATAAACTCCTGCATCAACCCAATCATACTTTACCTTGTCAGCAAGAAGTTCAAAAACTGCTTCAAGGTACAGATACCCCTTTTACTGTTTAATCCATTGTTTACTCATTCCATCATTGCTCAGTCCATCATTTTTAATTGATTTCTAAATATCTAAGATAAGAATAGTGTGATATTTGTTTGTGTCTTTGTGATGGTTTTGTGGCAGGTTTTTTTTTTTATCTTAATATTCTCTTCATTCTCCCTCAGTCATGTCTGTGTTGTTGGTGTTACTCTGGTTCTCTGCTGAGCAGCATGGGGACCAGCATCCAGTACAAGAGCCCTGAACTACAGAACGGCCTTACAGACCGCACAGCACTGCGGAAAGACAGTTACAACTGAGAACAACACACACTTAAAGGATCAGAAAGGACCCAAAAGCAACTGGCATGCTGACATGATGGACACTGGCTGCCAAGATGGATGATACGTCTCAAGATGCTTGAAAAAGACTTTTTTGTGCACATCACCAAAAATTCTGAAATTTTAACAACATGTTCTGATGCTGATGGTGTTATTGTAGAAAAGGGCTATAGTGTATTCTATTGTACTATTTTGTTTTATATTTATTCACGTGAGAACTTTAAACAGTATCAGTATGCCAACAATGTCATCATATACAGTACATTGGCAATAAGTTATTTAAGGCTTTATATTTGCAAGTTTTGAATAAGCTGCAAATATAATTTTCTTTCCTTCAATTAATTTTCAGTTATGGTACTTCAGAAGTTGGTACATTATTGGATGCATATCTCATACATGGCCATGTGACCAGTTAAATTGGAATTTTTTGTTCTTTTACATCACACAACACACAAAACACATGAATTGCAAACTTACAAACTCTTATGCTAACAATGTTCAAAATTGCATCATGATGGCTAGTAGGTATGATCTGCTATTATCGTGATGCATTTGATTGCTTTCATGTAAAAACATAAATAAATAAATAAATAAAATCCAACAAAATTACATGCATCGATAAAGTACAGTACTGTTAATCACACAGATTTGTTTGATCACCCCCTGTATCATTTGTTTTGTAATTTACTAAAAAACTATAAATACTGTAAATATTCCTGTAAACTATATATTAAAATAATTAAATGCTTGGTTTTATACTCGGGTCTTGATTTCTGGATAACTTATATCTAATAGCTAACACAATTAACATATAATAAGAACAGTAGCTAATAGCTAACACAAGTAGCATGTTTAGAGCTGACATGCTTAGAGTGATATTTACTGTAAGAAGACATTTATTCAACCTTTTCTTTGAAGGAGTCTCCAGTGTCAGTGTTCAGTAACAGTCAGAAGTAAAGATGTAACTATGGGAAAAGTTGCACTTGTTTTATTTCCTTGATTTCTTTTTCCTTTTTACATGGGAGGAGAACAGTTGCTTCTAGCTCCTATTAAATAAGCAATACAAGGGAAAGAACTTGATTCACAGAATGTCCACAATGTTTCATAAATTAAAATGGATAAATTATAATCTAAAATGAATTCATAAATTACAATAGTTTTATAGTACTATACTCCAAGAGCAATAAAACATTTTGTGACATTCTGGTAAAGGAAAATATCTTCATAGTTTTATTTCTTACTCGAATTTCGATTCACATCCTTCTCTATCTTCCCAAAGAAAAGCAGTGGAAAGTTCATCTACTGTAAACAGCAGTAAAACCTGTTCCTGTGTCTAAAGAATAAAGTGCAGCAGTTAAAGAATTAACATCAGCACAGCTCTGCTTTCATGTTCAACTAATCAGAGATGTGGGTTAGAACATATGTTGTTACACATGGTAGTAATTACATCCCCCCCACCCCTCTTAATTTCCCTGGCTCTCTCTCATAGTTTGTCATTCTCCCTCCCTCCCTCCTTCTGTCTATCTCTCGCTCTGTCACCTCATAGCACTTAAGGACGTGTTTCAGATGGGGCTGACATTTAAAATCTCTGCCTAAATTGAGAGAGCAAATCCAGGGAGTGTGTCAGGCTGTGCAATCACCTGACATGACTGTCACTGATAGGCTGCATGAGTCTGCAGTCTGGGTTAGAAACAGAAGAACCAACCCCTGAGCCTTTGTTCTAGCTGTAGCATTCTGTAGTCTGTAATTGTTTACAAATATTTGCATTGACCTCAATTAATAGTATTTAAATAATAAAACAGTAAGAAGATTTTCGCTTTTTATTCTGCGTAGGGTCGGGCTGGGGCTGGAGTTTATCACAGGGAGCTCAAGACAATGGACACCATGTATGGGTGCCAACCCACCACAGGTACAGAGTAAACACACTAACACACTACAGGCAATTTGAAAACACACATCTGCCAAAAATGCATGTCTTGGGACAGTGGGAGGAAACACAGGAGGAGTTGTTGTTGGTGTATGCAACTTTGGCACAGGTTTTTTTTTTTTTTTTTTTTACGCCAAATGCCCTTCCTGACACAACACTCCCGTTTTTTCCGTGGTTGGGACAGGCGCTAAAATACCCCCCAGCCAAGGATTGCCCCGCCTACATTATCTCTATCAAATATTATATTAGAAAAACTTCATAGGTTTATTATTATCAAAAATGATAAGACTATTACAATTAAGCCTAGGCACGAGACCATTAATACAAATTCTCATATAATGTTTATTTTGTGACACATTTGTTTTGCAGGAATTTGTCATGTAATACAAAAATGTTTACACTAAATAAATATTTATGATGAAAATTTATGACGAAATTATTTTTATGATAAAATAAGCAATATAAACAAATACATGTTGTATATATATATATTTTTCCCCCATACAACATGTATTTTTTTATATAGCTTATTTTATAATTTGTAATTTTGTGTGGTGTAATTTGTAATTTTGTGTAGGGGGGCGGGGGGGGTTTAATCTGTGGCAGGGGGGCATTTTAGCGCATAACACACCGGCACTGCATCCAGTGGCTGGAAATCAAACCGCATGGCAGGTGAGAAACCTACCAGTGAGCCACCAATGCCCCTAGGGAGGAAGCTGGACTACCCACAGGAAACCCACAAAGCCCAAGGGAACAATGCACTGCAACTCCATTGAAGGTGTGAGGTGACAGTGCTTACCACTGAGCCACCATATAAGCAGAGTAAACAACAACAACAACAACAGCAACAGCAGCAGAACAATGCACTTTCGAAATAATATGTTGAGGATGGCAGAAAAACAAACCTGATACACACTATTTTAATATTGAAAAATACACACACACACACATATATATATATATTAGAAACAGAAGAACCATATACTGCATATATACAGTATATATATATATATTTTTTTTTTACAATAAACATAAATCTCTACGTTCCCAGTGTTCCCAGTAAGGTTTGTGGATAAACAGTCCATTCGGTGTAATAGGTGCACGCCTATTGGCTCGGCTCACAGGCTGCGCGTGGTGCGTCAGCATCCTTCCGGTTGACCCAGCTTCAATCGCATCGTCGACGCGCGCGCAGGGCTCGCGCGCACAGGGATGCTCGGAGCGCGTGTCTAAGGGGAAATGGCGCGGCTGTGCGCGGGATGGCGCCGCTGGCTCCGGCCGCTCGTCGTGACGGTGTACGCGCTGCTCGTGGCCGTGGCGTTACCGCTGGCCGTGTGGCAGCTCCAGAAAGCCGAGGTGCGTCCGTGCGGTGCTGGTTTACTGCAAACTGTTGTATGATGATGATGATGATGATTATAATGTCCATCACATGCGCATCACGAGGATGTTACACTAACCAACCATGCGCGTAAACCCTCATCAGCATCATCTGCAATAGTGTTGTGATGCCTCCTTTCATTTAATGTGTGTGTGTGTGTGTGTGTGGCAGGCTGGAACACACACTAAGGCGTGGTTCATCGCAGGCGTGTTTGTGTTTTTGACCATTCCCATCTCTCTATGGGGCATTCTGCAGCATCTTGTGCACTACACCCAACCTGAACTACAGAAGCCTATCATCAGGTACACACACACACACACACATTCGCAGTAGGTCTCATTGTGCTTACACACATACACACACGAGACTGGGTGTAGATGACGTCAGAGCACTCTGAGGATGATGATTTAACTGAGCTGGTGCTCGTGTCATGATCTTGGTCATGTTCTGTTTAATCTTCCGCCATTATGCTGAAATAGGGTATGCTTTTTAAACAAAACGCACGCGTAAAGAATATATCGGAAGCGCAGAAACAACCCTTGGTGTAATGTGTGTGAAGGTTGTGAAGACTGCAACATCATTTTGCATGCAGAATATTATAACGAATATTATGGAGCGATTGCACCAGTGATCAAGTGGCTTAAAGATATATAGAAGACTGTGCAAAAGTCTAAGGCACAATATTATCTTTAATACCAGTCTTGTTGTTCTGTAAATCTTTATCATGTAGAGCAGCACGGTGGCTTAGTGACTGGTACCGTCGCTCTCACGTCTAGGTTCGGTTCCCATCTCTGGTCTGTGAACACCTGGAGTTTGCAGGATCTAATCCTAAGATGATCCTAACTTTTTATAATGCTTTCAGAGAATGATCAAGATGCATCATGATGGCTCATCTTCTTGTTTTTTCTATTTTCCTCCTGCTTGGTGGGTTTCCTTCGGGTACTCCGGTTTCCTTCCACAGCCCAAAGTCATGCAGATTAGTATAGTTTTCAAATTGCTCATAGAGTGTGAATAAGCGTGAGTGTGTATGTATACTGTATGTGTGTGCCCTGTGATGGATTAGCACAGCATCCAGGGTGTACCCCGTCTCGTGCCCTAAGGCTTCTGAGATCTCAGCTCCCCCACAGCCCTGTGTACAGGATAAAGCAGTATAGACAATGAGATGATGAGATGCTTATCATGACATTTATCATTATCATTACTTACTAAACCTTTCAATATTTCCAAACCTAACTTTAAAATGTATCAATAAAACATTACAGAAGAATATTTGCATGTCTGTAAAGAAAGCAACACCATCGAGTTTTCAAATGTGGAAAAAAAAAAACTAATATACGCTTATGGGTTTTTACCCAGAAGAACTCTGGTATATTCTCCAGCACACTCAGTAAAACCTAACAGCTGTTTTACTTATAAAACTGCACAAAGCTGTATCTAACTGCTTTTTTTTTGTTTGTTTCTCACACCAAATATTGGCTGTGTTTATTTCATTACTCTTTAGTGCTTTTATGGAGAGATTATTTCATATGATAAATAACAGCACCAAGTATATCCTCAGACCATAAAAAACGAATCACTGCAACCTACTTTACTTTCATGCAAATCACAAGCATGACATCCATTTTTCCGCTGTTACAAATGAACTGATGTACTGTAACAGATTCACACCTGCACAGTAGTGGCCTTGAATGGAACTCGCTGTAAGAGCAGCTGAAGATTTAATATGACCGGAGTGCGGATTATTTTTGACTGACGCTTGTATAACCATTGTTGTATTAAAAATGATATGACGCCGAAAACTTTTGCACAGTACTCTATATTTATTAACATTTACAAAGGAATACAGCCATTAGAACACAGGTGATTATTTTGATGGATGAACAGTGTCATTATAAACAGATCAAAAGTATGACACCTTCCTTAATAAGTGCAAAATTGCATTTTCTGGCTGGATCTCTGGTTTGCATTGTGTTCCATAAAACTATGCTAAAATGGGAATTATTGTGTACATAATGTGTAATATAACTTTATTTTTCAGAATATTATGGATGGTGCCAATTTACAGCTTAGACAGCGTAAGTAACAAATTCGCCTTCTCTTATATTCAAACTGCAAGAACGCACTTTTGCCATTCATTAGTAAATGTGTGTGTGTGGACCTTTTAGTGGATCGCTCTAAAGTACCCCAGTATAGCCATCTATGTGGACACTTGTCGCGAGTGTTACGAGGCGTATGTCATCTATAACTTCCTGATGTTCCTCCTGAACTTCCTGGAGACGCAATACCCAAACCTGGCGCTTATTCTAGAGGCTCAGGAACAGCGCTCGCTTCTTCCACCATTCTGCTGCTGTCCACCATGGGCCATGGGAGAGTGAGTGAACACATACTGCACACACCTCACTACACGCTTCCAAAGGTAGCACGTGTTAGAACTGTTTTGGGATCATTATTATGAAACAGTTCATAAAGTGTGAAGATCTTGTTGGTATGCTGTGTGAATGGTGCATAGATTTTATATCGATTTTTTATATGGACATACTGTATAGTGCATAGCTATATGGCTAGCATAGCCACATGATAGCTATATTGCATAGCTATCACACACCATGTCAAGAACTGATTGCCATGACAACAAACACAAAAAAAGCCTCCAGTTTTGAAAAAAAAAAAACTCTACCTGATGGACAGTCAGGCCAAAAGAACAAAAGCTCCTAAACCCAGGTCCCAAGCCTGGATACAATGGGGCTGAGTCAGGAATGGCATCTAAAATAAAATCTGCTCCTGCAATTCATAAAACAACCTACTTTAGTGACCCCCAATGACAGCAGACAAAAGAAAAAGAAGAAAAGAGGGTGCTTTAAAATGGAGCAATTTTATGCATGTGTTTTAAATATCATTGTGCCCCCTGGTGGTATGGGGGACCCAGTGGCCCACCTATACCATTTACTGCAGCAAGAAACCAGTAATATATATATAGTAAGTTAACATTTAAAGTACTTATTTATAGATTTTTTGCTGTTTTCAAGAAAAACCCACATTACCGGTAAATTTTGTATTTTGATTAAAAAGTCAAACAATATTGATTAATTTTCTACAACAATTCCAGTAACAAAACCACAGGTTTGCACATGTCCAGGGTTAACGGGATAGACCTTGGATCCACCGTGACCCTGACCAGGATAAAGTATTCAACAAAAATAATCCTAATAACATCCTGATTTTTTATTGATGTAAATTTTTTTTAATTAAATTGATCAACATATATGCGCATATGCAGTGTAGCATAACAGGGAATGCTGGGTACACAGGACTACATAAAGAATCATTTTAATGAATTACATTTGTATAAAGATTTTTGTCTTTTTCTTATCCCCAGGGTTCTTCTGTTCAGGTGTAAACTGGGAGTTCTGCAGTACACCGTTGTCAGACCTGTCACTACTGTCATAGCGCTGTAAGAGAGCATATTTCTATGTACATATACACACACATTATCCATCTGCACTTAGTAATTGATTCAAAATATACAAATACTGTACACAAAAAATAAGAAGAATATTCATAAAAATAATGAATAATATCGTTATTGTCTTGGCCTTGCACAATGATTTTTTTAAAATAGTTTGGTGCATACTTTAATATGCTAATTAGTTATGGGGATCATGTGACCTAAGACCTCATTATAATAATTATCTTCAAAACAATCCTCATGGCAGACACAGAGCCAACATGCAAAAAAAGATGCAAGCTTTTTATGGAAAAATCTACACTTGTTTGGGTTTCTGACATCGTGTTTGGGTTGTCACCTTGTCACATGACTGTTTCATTTGCATACTCATTAATATTCGTTAGTTTTCCCAAAGATGGGCTGTGCGGTTCAATTATTTCAATACTTATACAGAAACTTGTATTTGCCATGGTGATTTATAATTTTTTTTCTTTATTTTAACATACACTCTTACACACATAATATAAATTTTGTTAACCATGCATGGTCTGTATCAATCGTTACAAAAAAACTATAATTTTATAATGTTGTGTCTTCTCTGTCTGTAGTGTGTGTCAGCTGTTTGAAGTCTATGATGAGGGAAACTTCAGCTTCAGGAATGCCTGGACCTACCTTGTCATCGTCAACAACGCCTCCCAGCTGGTACTCATATTTTAAATGCACTCAATGCTTATTTAAGATTTTGTTCATTAGTAGTAAATTAATTTCCTTTATAACCTAGCGCTGTTGAATTCTTGTCCTTTGTTTCAACTCCATGATAATATGACCGCGCTGCATTTTTACTCCAATACTTGACACTTAAATCAATAAAATCTACAATATACTTTGTGTGTTTTCAGTTTGCCATGTACTGCCTGCTGCTGTTCTACCGCACTCTGAAGGAAGAGCTGAGCCCGCTCAAACCCGTCGGGAAGTTCCTCTGTGTCAAAATGGTGGTGTTTGCCTCATTTTGGTACGTTCCTACCATAAAGTTTGCATGATTTTTTCAAATTCGCAGTATGGAATTTCAGAAGTCTAAATTGCCTAATTGAGTGCAGTATGATCGGGAGTTAGAAAATTACCCGTGCAATTTAATCTGAGTTCAAGGTGATATAATTAAATCATGGTCACTTGGTGGTGAGAACTTTTTATCCATCTTGTACGCATCAGAGCAACACCAGGTAAACATGGGAGATAATAGAGTTAGCTATCTACATAGAACAACGTACACAATACACATGATTTTTTTTTCTTAAGGTTTGAAGATTTTGGAAGGTTTGAAGATTTTTTTTTTAGGTTCTGCCATACAGTTAATATAGACAGAGAGAGCACTTGTGCAGCTATCTGTTATAAAGTTTGTGCTGTCATGGTGTTACCAACATGCAATGTGCCAAAATGAGAAACTATAACATATGCCAGTTTGTGTAGAATAGACTAATAAAAGTGCTTGAATATTTTGGCTGATTGGGTGGCATTAATGCATCTTTAAAATTGTACTATTAGTGGGCGCTACTGCTGGTCCATGTCCACGGTGTCCACAGTGAGGATGATGTGAAGGGGCCAGCACAGAAAAGTTCTTTAATGCCCAGGGCCCGTATTCACAAAGCTTCTTAAAATTCTCTCAAAGAGCTCCTATCTTAGCCTAAAAAGTCCTAGCTGGGCGTCTTAGACTAAAAGTGATTTAGAAAACTTAGAGCAACTCTGAGTAAGGAAAGTACAAAAACATTTATCTTAGTGAGGGGGTGTGGTCGACCCCGTTGCTAGGGATGATGCAGCAATTCAAGGACTGTGCTTGGTTGATAAAAAATAAACTCTGACCTCTGCAAAGGTCTTGAAATGTGCTCTTTGTGAAAATAGACTTTATGATAATAGAATAATCAAGTTGTATAATCATGACTACAGGCTACTTCATTCAAAGTTTATGTTATAGGCTAAATATCTAGCCAAATATAGCCAAATGTTTAAAATGTGAACCAATTTCCACACAGTAGTTACTATATTTAAATTCTCACATTTATTTACCGTACTGACTTTATTACTTGCAATCCATTTCAGATTGATGGGAGCAAAATGTCTCAGCTTTTACCAGTTTACATGATTGCGGGACAGTCTATTTAATTTGCACTTTTGGATGGTATGTAGTCAACAATCCAAGAGAGATGGCAGGAAGTAAATCAACAAGAAAACCAAATTGGACAGAAGAGCAGTGTTTACTTTTAGCTTTGCATTCAGTGTTTGGAGAATATTTAATCTTTCCGCCATTTTGTCCTCTGCTATAGAAACTCTTAAGCCTCTTAAAATTCCTCCTCTCTACTCTTAACTATTTTTTTTACCTTAGGAGCTGTTTTTAGGGCTAAGATGTTTCGTGAATCATTTTTATTCTAACTAAGATTTAATCCTCAATGTAAGCAGAAATTCTAAGAAAATGTCATAATTCTAAGAATTTTCTTAGAATTTCATCACTAAGAGCAACTTTTAGGCTTAAGAAGCTTTGTGAATACGGGTCCAGTTCTCTCTCTCTAAAAAAAACAAAAAAAAATTAAATGATGAACAAGCTAGATTAGAATGACCAATTCAAGCATACTAAGTGCCTGAGGTTTTATTTATAAATGGAGCTCCGAAGACTGCTAAAATTACCGGCTTCTACATGAGCATGAGGCTGGTGTCATTTAAAAAACACAGAAAATCTCTGAATCAGTCTGGCAATTTAAAAGTGCAAATAATTCCTGTATTGACTCTCTATATAACTTGTAATATGCACTCTTGAATTCTTTTGCCTTCTGCACACTATGCTTTCCATAAAGCCCTCTCTCGTTCTCTGTTCTCTAAAGTGCTGCAGAATGCAGAAGTTTAAATCAGTGAACAATTCTAATTGTAGAGATGACTGTTTTATATTTAGTGTATAGCACTGTGGCCTTGCACCTCCAGAGGCCAGGTTTGATTCTCACCTTGGGGTATGTGTACCTGGAGTTTGCATCTTCACCCCGTGCTTGGTGGGTTTCCTCCAGGTATTCCGATCTCCTCCCTATGAAACCGGAATGCAGAAACCGGATGCAGATTTGGTTAAATGATGACCAGAGGTCCTACCACGATCATGAAATTGGAATAAATATGATGCTAATTTGCCATTAGCCTCCACAGTCCCAATTTGGACAACAGAGTTTCCCAGATGGATGGATGGAGTGATGTATAACCTCATCTCTCAGCCAATTAAAAGCCTTTAGGTTATGGCTGTATCGATGGTTCAGAACAATAGTGTAGTTTCTAAGGTAACTTTATTGCTTGTCACACTCTTTTTGTTTTAATAGTTTAAGGAAACCAGTGTCTGTAATGTGTCATCACCATGTTTAGTTTCTGTAATTCATTCTCAGAGCTCTGTCGCCCCCTGCAGGCAGGCTGTGTTCATTGCCTTTCTGGTGAAGGTTGGAGTCATCTCTCAGAAGCACACATGGGAGTGGGAGAGTGTGGAGGCTGTAGCTACAGGGTTACAGGTAGATACACACTTTGGGCTCATGACAGAGAGATTTTATTATCAGGGTACAATCAATTTATATAAACTAAATTGCCAAAGATTTGAATACAAGTAAACTTTACACATATTTTAGTCTTACCTGCAACATGCATGTATGTATATAATGTGTGTGTGTGTGTGTGTGTAGGATTTTGTGATTTGTATAGAAATGTTCTTGGCGGCCATCGCGCATCACTACAGCTTCAGTTACCGTCCCTATGTGCGTGAGGATGATGAAGGCTCCTGCTTCGACTCCTTTCTTGCCATGCTGGACTTCTCTGATATACAGGCTGATATTTCTGAGCAAGTCCGCAACGTGGGTATGTATCTGTCTTCTTCTCCATTTTATCTGTCTGTCTGTCTCTGTCGGGTTGCCTTCCATCCTTTCTCTCTTTGTTAGTCTCTCTGTTTGTCTCTCTGCTTCTGTCTTTTTAGTCTTTACAAACTCTCTGTCTGTCTATCTACTGTTGTCACAACAGGAGTATGTAGTCTTCTACTTCTGCAACATCTTTTCCTACTCAGCCACTTATTTGTCTCTGTCTTTGTCTATCTGTCTCTCAGGCCGCACAGTGCTTGGACGTCCCCGTAAGTTGTTCTTTGGCTCTGAAGTGGACATCGTGCAGGGCGAACACACCGGCCTTCTCTCTGGGGCGTCTCACGAGCGCCTAGGTGTCGACCCTCTCTCTGTCCCCGCCTCCCCTAAGGGGCAGTACCAGGGCCTCGGCCAAACAGACACACCTCGCTCTCGCTCCGCCCCTACTGGCTTTAATCCCGCCTCCTGGACGAGTGACAGCTGCTTAGTTCCTGCACCTACCACTCAGAATACAGGCATTAAGTCATAATTGTAATCTATAGATAAAAAACACACATTGGCGAACACACACACACACACACACACACACACACAGAGCAGATGCTTAGCATATTTACAAGCTATAAACACAATCAATGCACAATTAAACATTGCTACGAGGTGAAAGCGAGCTGTTCTTATAAAGGTTTTAGTGTTTTTGACATTATATTGTGATTGCGGTGTTCAGACATATGATTGTGTACCTGCGTGCGCTGTAGTGCAGTGCTGTTTAAATATGGTTTGCTTTGTAAAAGTTAATGTTGAACTTAAGTGCACTGACGGTGTTATATTATCTCCTGAATCAGATGACAGGGTTGCGGTTTGTACTGAGGAGCAAAGCTTTAATAAAATTGTATTAAAATATTTCAAAACTGTGTTTGTGTGTGAGCTTTTATTATTATGCTAATTGAGTTAGCATGCGCAGTATTCATGACGTTAACAGGAATTTGAGGAATTTATCATTTTTTGTGTAATTTTAAAAAAAAATTACATTTCAATTCTGATTTGTCTCAAGTAGCTATATTTTATACAGGATTTAAAGTAACAAAACTACTAAAATTATCAAATAAATACTGAAATGCCGTGTAACTTGTGTTGTTCCTTGTACAAAGCAAAAATCTTTCTTTCTTGCTACATTTTTATTCCCGCCTCCTGTCCAGTAGGTGGCGGCATTACACCAATCGCAAATAAACTCAAACGAAGAAGAAGCTACGCTAATCTTGCCATATATTTTGTAAAGTATGCACGTGGTTTATATTTTCTGCAAAAGCTGCTCATAATTCAAAGGAACTCGTCAATTTTACACCATCTAACAAGTTTAAGTTTATCTAAATCATTAAGTCTGAATCAAAAACTCATGACACATGGATTCAATGAAGACAAAATAAAGTGCTGATTTAATGGCACAGCTCTTAAAATCAAAACATACAATTTTGAGTAGGTATTGATCTTTTTAAAAATCATTTTATTAGCTGTCCATCAAATGAAATAAAAAATAAAAATAATTTTGATAATAGAGAAATTCGGTTTTCCAAGGTGGCAAATAACTAAAAAAAGGAAGAAAAAGCTTGTTTGTTTTTTTGTCTTAACTAAAATGAGTCCGTATTTTCTTTGATTTGTTGATCAGTGATTCATCTTCTATACCACTTATCCTGTGGAAAGGGTCACGTTTGCCGTGGAGAGCTACGGCACTGGTGGCCTGGTGCAGGGTGCCATCGCAGGACACACACAGACAGACAATTTGGCAATTAAGCTAATCTGCATCTCTTTGGCCTGTGGGAGGAAACTGGGATACCAGTGGTGGGAAACCACCAAGTACAGAGACAACATGCACACAGACCTGAGATGGGAATTGAACCCTGACCCTGAACGTGCAAGACTACTACAGCACTGTGCCATGTTGTTGGGTCGGAGTTTATGGCAAATTGGATTATTTTCAGCAGTGTTCGCTCTGTAGTACCAGTATCTTTAAAAAAAAGGGGGGGGGGGAGATAGATAGATAGATAAATTATTAATTATTATGTTTTTATAATAATAATAATAATAAAATAAAACAAATTTTACAAAGAAAGAACAGTTAAAATATGTCTTTGTTTGTTTTACTGTTCATAACACCGTACAATAAAAGTCCAAATCAAATACATCATTCATAAATATTCATAACCACTCAAAGTGCCATGTAAATTGTAAATACACACAACACAAACACCTCTCCTGTACAAGCTAGTATCAGATATCTTAAAAATATACACTAATAAAGTAATGAAAGGAGCTATTAACATTTTCTAGCCCTCTGAGGTTAATTACAATCACAATGAAAAAATATTTTCCTAAAATATACATTTAGAATTAAAGTTGCCTTTAAGGATAAAGGGGCTGAGCTGAGGAGCTTTCAGACATTTAGCTTTATCTAGATCAGTGTTGTTAAACAGCTACAATCAGAGTTTGAGATGAAATTTCATATAATAAAGTAAACAAAGAACAACAAAACATCTCAACACACGTGACACCTGTTTAACTTTGGACACAAATTGCACTAAGGTTTAAAAAAAAAAAAAATTTTTTTTTTTTTTGTGTGTGCATTTTTTCCTACTCCTTAGTAAGTAAGTCCGGGCGGATGGAGTGTTCCTGTTCGATGGCAGCCAACTCCTTCAGGAACTCAGCATAGAGGAATGCGGCAAACACGCCGTTCCTGGACTGAGGAGGAATGTTGGGACACCGAGGGAAAGATTTCGGCAGCCGCCCGGAGACGTGGCCGTCGAGAAACCAGCCGAGTCCGTTTTCCTGCAGGAAATCCCGCTCTGAGAGACAGCGAGAGTGAGGGGAGGGAAGACGCAGACAAATGGAGGAAACTGTTTTATGTGTAGTGCTACATTTATCCCAATTTGGCAACACACAAATCACTCATAAGTGGAAGGATTTCCTTGTGTCAGGAATACATTTAACCTGATTAGCTTCAACCTAGCATACGCTACATGTCCAAATGTAGCGGACTTTCCTTCTGATATTTTTGCTGGCGTTTAGTAGACTGTTGGTGTGTGCACAAGACAGAGAATGGCATTTCAGATCATGCAGTGAAAAGTGTGTATTAAATGAACATCTGTAACTAAAACATTCCTGAAAATCCTTTTCACCTCTATCCTTTAAGACTTCATCTCTGAGTAGCAAGTAGTGAGCGGTGTCCCGTACCATCTGAGCAAACTCAGGCCTAGAGATTGCGTGCTGCTCAATCTGGCAACCCACAGAAACCAGCGCCTGCAATACACGAACGCCTATGGGTGTCACTGAGAATCCTGAGAATATACTATGCTAAATAAGTGATGTATTGTTAAAAAAAAAAAACGAGACCTGGTAGAGAGAGCGGACGCTGGGCTGGAAGTCGGTTTGGGTGTCGAGCAGGAAACAGCGCAGAAGGGGCTGTGGGTACGCTGCCAGCTGAGCCAGGATCCCCGTCACCAGCAGGTTCACCTCTAGGGGATTCTCCAGCATGTTCTCCAGGCGAGAGAGCAGCACGCTGATGAACGGGCCTGCAGTTGGGCAAAATCAATAATAATAATAAAAAGAAGAAATCAGTAAATTGTGCATCAGGTTCAGGCAAACTCTCTCTAAGGGCAAAAGAAACATCACCTGTAAATGGGACACGTTTCTTTCCACCGCCATCTGCTCCTCCGTTCGTTTCCTCATCTTCATCATCAGTGCCAATCGAATTAAAGTCAAGTTCCGTTTCTTTACCATACAAGACCGCAGTCAACCTCTGGAAATAAACATTATCTCCCATCATGCTTTGTTTATCCCAGTTAACAAGCTGGAGGCACTGGGAAACAAAGTCCTCTCCATTATATTGCACCGACGTGATGCTGGACGCCTCTTGATGTTGCTCTTCCAAACCCGTTTTCTGGTCCTCTTGAAGGTGATCACATCCGTCCGTATTCTTTCCATCAGAATGTCCGTTTAATAGAAATAAAGCGTCTTCGAATCCCTGATGTTGTACCTTATTGTTTACGTCATCCTGTGTACTAACCTTGGTGTAAAAACGTGTGTCGTCGTTTGATTCAGTTTCTCTTATCCTGTGCTTTTGGCTCCTGGGAGCGTTTTTCAATGACACGCTCCGGTCGTCCCGTGCATCCCTCTGTGCGATAAGATTATAAACCAGTACATCGTCCTGGAAGTCTGACTCTTCGACGTAAGACCCGCGAATTAACACGATGGCGCTTTTCCTCATCTCCTGAATGTGTTGCGGAGGTTGAAGTCTGGAATCCTGCTTTTCCTCTCCATCGGGAGTGGCGTCATAAGTGTCGTCCCACTCCAGCTCTGGCGTACGACTCGACCCGGTGCGACACGGGGTCGGGGACTGGAGTGGAGGCGTGGCGAGAGGTGGACATTCATATTCGTCCTTCTCTCCATCTTCCAGCTCCTCGAGCTCCTCCTCTGCTTGGTAATTCTCGGGCGAGGGATTGAGTCCATCGTAGGGGGCTGACCATAGCTGACACGCACGAGCGCTGGTGCTGATCATGCTCCGTGCGTCATTCAGGTACTGGAGGTAGTTTTTGTAAATCACCGGCTCAGAGGTCATCCAGCAGGAATTTTTAAAACCTTCCACACCAAGAGGAGAAAGGTCTTCAAAACCTGGATGAAATGCACACCAGTGGGAATGTTAGAAAATCGAAAACTCCATTTATGGAATGCTCCATGTGCTACTTTACTTGCATTTGCATGGTTCAGGTTGAAGAAGACTTATTTGTACACATTGACTTGGACGAGAAGTCATTACTGGAGACATTTAGATCTAAACAATTTCAACTCTCAATCAAGTGTCTTGTCGTTACCCGTCTTCCCCATCAGCAGCTCTTCGGTGACCTTTGACCAGAGGACATAGTCTGGTTTAGGGGGCATTGTTGGCGAGGTACGGGGTCTGTCCATGAGGAACGAGGGAGTGAGAGAGAGAAAAGCAGCAGCGCTGGAGGAGTAGCAGTCTCGCTCTCGGAGTCTACGCTGACCTTTGCGTTTCAGGTGAGAACACGGAATGAGATATCTGAACGAGAAGAAGAAAAAGTAGTACAGGATTTAAAAAAAAAAGAAGCTTGATTTGATTCCCCACATTTGAAAAAAAATGGCAGGAATAAATCTACAAGCAGGAAGTCGTAGTGAATACCTGAGAATGAGCTCTAGCATGATGTCCTCACAGTACAGACCGATCAAAGTGCGAAACAGTGCCAGAGACACCGTTCCCAACTGAAACATAGAGGAGGAAATAGGAACTAGTGTAAAATAGCCGTAATGAGGAGATTAAGACGGGGCCAGCTACGTCTTCATTGCTGATCATCGTATGACGGAAATCTGCCACGAACCTGAAAAGGAGTGTTGATTCTGCTGACGAGCGTGTCAAGAACGTTGACGTTGTCATGGCGATGCTTGAAGACGAAAACAAGAAAGGTCTGGAGGAGGGCGGGGTCGGAGATGTGCCGCAAAAAGAGCTCCAGGTATGCCGTCGTGGTCATGACTTCCTCCAAAGTCAGCTGATCAAAGCAGACAAAGCTTAGACCAATAAGAGATCACCGGGAAAATAAATAAGAGCAAAGAAACTAGCAGTTATCACCTTGTGGAGTGCAGGAGCCATGACTGGCACAAGGAAACCGTTATAGATGTACCCAAGCAGCTGATCTCTGACGGAGTGATGCGCCACCTGGAAACAACAAGGGAAAATTGTTTTCATCAAATCACTAAGCAGAAAAGCAGAAATGAACTTAACTTTGGTCCTAAGAAAAAAGTTTCTGGATCATAACTCCACCCCTAACAATGACCACGCCCAAAATTGGCAGATTTTCTCAAAATGTTTCCTAGAAAAACTTTTCACATTTCATGGAGAAAGCTTTTTATGAGTTATAGTTATTTACGTACGTTAAGTACGTACATTTATCAGCATGTGGCGGCAAATCTTAAAACTTTTGAGGAACAGATTCCTAAAATAGGAACTAGTGTAAAATAGTCGTAATGAGGAGATTAAGACGGAGATTGATTGACACCAATTTTTGGCGGTAGTCCATCAGGGTGGAAATTAATGTGATGGAATTGACATAAGCCAAGCAATAAGAGTAAAAAGAAAAATAATAGGGTTTATTTTAATGGTAATACTGTGCAAAAGTTTTGACCCCTTCTCGTTCCTTCATATTTTGCTTCCAAAGTGCCAGACTTTCATGTGCAGTATTTTAATGTAGTCTTGAGGAAAAGTTCTCCAGGCTTCCTGAACAACTTTTTTTGGCTCTCATTTTAGAGCCACATTAACTATAGCTCAACTATATTAAAGCATGAACCAGTGAGAAACTGATGCAGATGATGACAGATGATCAGGCCAGTGATTAATATACTGGTGATTCTGAATGCTGAGTGGTTGGAACAGACGAGAGGGGAAGTGAGGTCGCTGCTGATGCTCAATTGTACATTTATGAATATAATGAATATTATATTCATTATTTAAAATAAAAAGAAGCTTGGGAGGCATGTCTCTGGCATCTGAGCCTGACCTTACACACGGTGCTACAGAAGTGTAAAGAGTTGAGGAACTGTACGAGCGCTGGAACCTGCATCCAGTCGGCTTCCTCCAAACAGTGCCATCCTTCACTGTAGACCTCGAGCTTAGCTGGAAGCCAGGAATACAGACCACTCAAGCCTGTGGCCAATACCTACACACACACACACACACACACACACACACACACACACACACCACATACACACACCCACACACACACACTGCTGTTACAGAAAATTATTTAGCATCTGCTGACTAACTACAGTCCGTCTGTCTGCTTGGACAGGAATATCAAGGGTAAATGATAATGTGTGAAAGAAAACACTTCATTTACCAAGTGCAGAGATTTGTGTATGGGATTAAGATCTGGATTAAAAAGGAGGTGGGGACATGCTGCCATGGGGTGAAGTCATTGGAATGAAATTACTAGTGTGTGTGTGTGTTTGTTCCAGTTATAGTTAAGCCATCATTCTCTCTCTCTCTCTGTAAGAGAGCAGCTGGACGTCACACTAAGCCTCCCACCCTTTTCCCCTTCCTGAAAATTCAGTAACACTCTTATATAAGGGTTGTGTGTGTGTGTGTGTGTGTGTGTGTGTGTGTGTGTGTGTGTGTGTGTGTGTGTGTGTGTGTGTTTGGTTCTTCACTCGGATAAACTTAGTCAATATACTGTTATATAAAGAATTAAAAATACTTAATCCAGACAGTCTACAAGGTGGAGAAACCCACAAAAATGGGGTAATATGAGATAAAATGAAAAATATTTCATAACAAGGTAGGAGTAGGATAAATGATCAAAATTAGGGATTGAAATGTTTCTGTATGCCAAAACCCGAACCGTAAAATTCCCAACAAATTTGTTTTTTTAATTACAACAACCATATTCTGACTAAACATACACCATGAGAGATTTAAGTTTTCTCTTGGCATGCAAAACTCCATAAAAGGCAAAGCTGAAGAAAACTAAACAAAACGAGAACTAAATGGTGAAGCATTTCATTTGGCGCCACCTAGACGCAGTGTGTCCACTAACGCAGCTCATCCATACTCATTGACTCGTCCTCTTTTTATAAGGTGCCATTACTTTTGGCCTTATTGACTAAACGTATTTTAGATCTTATTAAGCATCACAGTAGGAAACAGACACCCCGACTACTCACCGGGCAGAAGTAGGTGTTCTGGGTGATGTGATCAGCCACGGTGATGTCGTGCGCTGACGACGCCACAATGAGCGCGAGAGCATCACGGGCCTGCGCACCCACCGGCCCGTCACGGTGCACGAAAGGCAACAGCAGCGAGAAGAGCAGGAAGTTGGCAGCACCCTGATCCTGCCCACTGTGGAAGAGGAAAAGCTGGAGGGCGGAGTCATCACGTGCCAGCATGTGGCACAGCCGGTGCAGCAGTCGCACCAGCTCGGCTTCCACCGAAGAGCTGCAGCTGGAGCCGCAGGAGGAAAGCAGCATGGCGAACGGGCGCAGGATGGGCTTGTGGTGCAGCATGGGCTGGCGTGCCCGTGTCACCAGCATCTCGTACATGCACAACTGCTCCAGCTTCACCTCTTCTGTAAAGTCACGCCGCAGGCTCCACACGAACAGGCGCTCCATTACGTTCTCCAGGAGCACAAACTCCAGAATGGGGCCCATGGCTCCGCCCACACCGCACTCCTCCTCTGTCAGGAGGAACAGCATGTGCTCCACGTAGTTTTGGACAGCGCTCGCTTCGTCGCTGGAGATCGGGCCGGAACGGAGGTGGCCGCTGTTGCGGGTCGGCTCATGCTTTTCCAGGATTCTCAAAACCTGACAGCAACGTGTTAGTGTGTTATATGAGCTAACACAGGTGTTGTTCATAACTAGCTGAAGATGCTAGATGGTCTTGTATTACCTGTGCCCAGTGGTTTTTGAAGACAATCATGCATGTTTCAGGGTCTACGCCGCTAAGGTTTAGCGTCCGCCCCCCTCTGGGACTAGTAGAGACTGCAGACGCCATCATCTTCCCAGTGTGCAGGAGGAGCTAAACCATAATGCAGCTGACATCTGGATCCTTGCCATGATGGCCAAAAGACAGTAGCAGGACCAGATACAGAGGAAGCATGCTACTGCTGGCGGAGCGGGAAAAAAAAAAAAAAGAGGTGAAATTCAAGTCAAAAACCATTGTGTGTTTAATCCACCAATATCACTATCTGAACAAAAACATGACGCTTTCATGATGTTCTCTTCTACGAGGCGTGAACACTTATTACTGCTTTAATAAAAATCATATTTTATCAGACTGGATTGAATGTGTTTTACAGTTGAAGTGTCAGATCCAGGCTGGACTTCCTGACTTTCCGATCGTTTTGTTCCTTTGCGGCGGCTCTCAGCTCGTCCCAGTAGGGTGGAGGCCCTGATCTAACATTCCCAGCATTCCTCACCATTCCCCAAAATCCTTACCTCAGCACAGCCACGGCTGCGAGCAGAGTCCCGGGCTGAGACCGACAACAAGAAGAGAGAGGGAGAGAGGGAGAGGTTTAGATTCAAATGAACAAACAGAAACATTATCCTTTAGGCTGTGAGAAATTAAAGTGGATTAAGGAGAAGGATGAGGAGATCAGGAGATCCGACTGTACATAAAGACAACATATGCGTAAACATATCTAGACAAGCGCGGGAAATTGGGAATGTTTACTTTTTTGTGAATCTCGGAGCGGGTATGGATGAGGCACACACAGGCACACACTCACACACACACACACACACACACACACACACACAGAAATTAATACAGGAGTAAAATTGACTTAAACCCACTAAAAGCTCATAAAATCTCACACACTATATGAGAAAAGATTTATTTCAAATGCTAAGGAAGTTAATAACAACAGGATATTATGAAATCATATTATAATGAAACTTCATATCATTCTGTTCATATGACTCACAGGTTGGCTTTTTTTTTTTAATGCAACAAGAAAAGTCGCATAAGGGAAATATCATTTATCGCTGCTCTAATGCAAGTGATAACATGAACGACATCACTTCACAAGTGTTCTGCAAAATTAGACGTAACTAGAAGTGGATTAATAGCTTGACAAATTGATCGCTGGCGAATTTGCGGTGGTTTAAAAGTAATAAAACACTTCAGAATGGTAACAGGTCCAAGGCTCGCTACTCTGCCGTTAATCCTTTTCTGACAACAGCGCAACATAACGTGAATTATGATCCATAGACCTACAGTATCACCTGCAATCCAACAAAACCTCAGGGACCTATACTGTGTATATTTCATTCAGATTTCATAACAAAACAAACTAAACAAACTAAAATTGGTGAATTATTTTAATTAGTATCACCTAATCGATTTCTAGTATGTGATAGTGTACATTATGTATTTTATTTATGATTATAAACAAAATGATTTATGATTTATGATTATTTAAATTACATGAAAGAAAGTCTATGAGTTTAATGTTTACTGTTTACTATTTATTTATTATTAATATTTATTTATTCCTATTTCATTTACCAGTTTGTTATCAATACTAAAGAACAACACTATAATAAACAGGTTTTAAGGATTTAGAGCTCACACTTGTTGAGGCAGAAATAAATCCGGTATAAATCTCACCGTTTATATTTAGTGGTGAATTTTATTCTTCTTCTGGAAAAGAACATCAATCAAACTTCTGAAAATTCCCGTCCACGGATTAAATTCCACATGATTCCCGAAATTAAATGATTTAAAGAAAGGAAAAAAACAGAACACTTCTTTATATTAATGGAACACTGCGGTGTGTGTGTGTGTGTGTGTGTGTGTCGGGCGGCTCAGGGTCAGACTCGGAGTAATCCGCCGGTCATACAAGGCGCTCCGGATTTCCCATAAACCCCGCCCCCTCATTTACATACTCAAATCCGCGCGCGCACACATGGGCTCGATCCCAAACCACTGCCTCGATCCCTGCACGAGTGCGCGTGAGTGCACGTGGTTTACACTAAAGTAGTGCACTACGGTTCTTGTAATGTAAATGGTTCACACTTGGTGGTGTTGAATCCCCGGTATCGTCCTGCAACGTTTGAGTTTGACGCTGAATACGTTATGTTTTTGTAATTACATATTATAACAACTCGATATGATGTAAGAAAAATGGAGCGTAGGACACAAGGTTCACAGAGAAACAGTATATAAACAAACAAATAAACAAATAAAAAAAGGCTCATGTCTTGTTAGAACGTTTTCAGCGCCATCTTGTGGTTACCACATAATAAACACCCTTAGGCCTACTCGATGTGAAACGGTGTAAGGTTTCTCTCTTATCGCATAGACTTGGGGTGAATTATGTAAAATGAGAGTTTGTCTCACTTTATAAAAAAAAACACTTTATGAAAAACGTGTTATGAAAACTTTTTTAAAAATAGAGCGCATTTATTTCCAAAAATTTTGAGTTTGTCTTGAGCATGGCGGCTTAGTGGTCACTTTGCATCTCCAGCATCCGGGTTCGAGTCCCGCCTTGAGGTCTGTGAGCATGGGGTTTTGCATGTTCTACCTGTGAGTTTCTCTTGGTGGGTTTCCTCCGGGTACTCCGGTTTCCTCCCACAGTCCAAAGACATGCAGATCAGGCTAACTGGCATTCCCAAATGGCCCATAGTGTGTGATTGAACTAGTGTGTTAGGCAAGGCTGCCAGTTCAACACCTGTTTGTATCTGAGCACTTGGTGGCAAAGAACCTTGGTCAATAGTCCAATAGTGGCAGCCCGGCAGCATTAGGGTTCGACCCAGGGACCTCCTGATCACCTTAACCCAAAATATATACAGACAGAATAAAAACTATACATACTCCCACTTAGATCATAATTTAGATCAAAGTACTACAAAAGATCAAAGTACTACTGAAATTCCGGTATTGTTTTTTTTTTTTTTCCAGATTTCCACGCCCCAAATCTCTCAACTCCCTGTTAGTGATAATGGTAGACTCTCAAAGGAGCTCAGTTCTGATTTGAGAAAAAGGATGGTAGATTTACCAAAGTCAAGAACGTTTTATGGAGGCATTTCAAGACAACTGTTGTTTCCAAGATAAGCTCAACAATTGTATGAAAAAAAGTTATAGTGAGGTGTAAACAATTTGCCAAGGTTTGCAAGAAGACCCAAACTGTTACCCTCAGCTCTGAAGATATTGGTTTGGTCAGGAGCAACCCAGAAGTCACGAAAACACAGGGCTGCCATGAGCTTGAAACTGATGAAACCCAGTGTCAAAGCCAAGCCAGTTTTACATTGCCATGGACTGAAAAAAGGCTGCTGTTCAAGAAAGAAGCCCCTGTTCTGAAATTGTCACCTCCAGGTTAAAAAAAAAAAGAAGAAAAAAAGTTTTCAGCTGACCACATGGACCAGAGATAATGTTTGGAGGTGTGAAAGGTCTTTAACTCCCAGAAAACTGCACCACCTGTACAACAAGGTGGTGGTGGCATCATAGAAAATTGAACTCCATATTAACATCTCCGGTTATACTGAACTTACAGCCTCCTAACACACAGAATGACTTCAGATCAAGCCCTGCTATCTGATATCATCTAAATGAGGATGGGTTCCCTGTTGAGTCTGGTTGCTCTCAAGGTTTTCCTTGCCACCGTCGCTCTCAGGCTTGCTCATCAGGGACAGTCTGATCATTCTAATGTATACATATTTCCTCACACATTTCAAACTCATTTTCCTCATTTTCTTTTGATCCTGTAAAGCTGCTTTGTGACAAATACCACAGTTAAAAGCACTATGTAAAAAAAAAAAAAAGCTTATTCAGTACCCTGTGTGTATAACTTTGACCATCTCAAAATGACAAGAAAATCATTGCGCACCCAATGTTACCATGACAATCGTGTCATGATGAGTACATGAAAAAGAGGATCATACAGTTCTTTCTCTCACTTTATGGCTCTCTAGTTTGGAGTTTTATCCACGGAAAGAGAATGTGCTTTTGTTTTTTAATGTTGCATACAGCTAATTAAGTCTCTGGTTAAAGGTAGAGGAGTAACACTTCCAAGCAAAGTGTAATATCCACGGGGTGTTTAAGTCAAACTGGAACTTTTGACTGCACTTATCCCAGCTTTTCACTAGTGCTTGGATATCATCAAGGTAGAAAGTTTTCTGAGCCATGGTCATGCTGGTCAAACTTCACGCCCCAAACATGTGGCAATGTCTTGGAGCGAGGTCAGGAATGTATGGTGGACATGGCAATACCTCCCAGCCAAGTTCTTGTAATGTGCAACTGGTGTCAGTGATTGTCTGTGCAGTTCCCACAGACAGATGAGTCTAGTAATCCTTCTAGAGCATTTAATGCATCTTTAAATGTATCCAAAGGAATATATATATATTTTTATTTTATACCTAACAAGTATAACAAGTATAGTACACCTGGGAATGTCCTTATCAAATTGTGTTTGAACTGTATCTTTTGCTGTTAAAAATAATATGGGCTCTCAACCTTTATACCTTATTGTAATTGTAAAACATCAACTGATAAGGTCAGGGCTAGGGTCATGATTGTTCAAGTAAATCCCTCAAAGTGGCCCTTATATATATATATATATATATATATATATATATATATATATATATATATATATATATAAAAGCTGACACAAAGGCTAAAGACCAGGGGAGGCACTAGAAACAGGGGGAAACATTAGCAACAGGGACAGCGCTAGAGACAGGGCAACCCCTAGGGGAGAACCTAGACACAGGGAGAACCTAAGCACTAGGGGAGAACCTAGACACAGGGAGAACCTAAGAACTAGGGGAGAACCTAGACACAGGGAGAACCTAAGCACTAGGGGAGAACCTAGACACAGGGGAGAACCTAGACACAGGGAGAACCTAAGCACTAGGGGAGAACCTATACACAGGGGAGAACCTATACACAGGGGAGAACCTAGACACAGGGGAGACCCTAGACACAGGGGAGACCCTAAGAACTAGAGGAGAACCTAGACACAGGGAAGAACCTAAGAACTAGGGGAGAACCTAGACACAGGGGAGAATCTAAGAACTAGGGGAGAACCTAGTCACAGGGGAGAACCTACAGAATAGGGGCAAAACACTAAGACAAAAGATAAGGGGAGACACTAGAGACACTAGACTTACACCAAAAAACAAACTAAAAGGTACACTTAATTAGACACCATAGCACAGGTAACATAACTATTAAGAGCCCACTTAAAAGAAAACCAAACTAGAGCAAAGCAAAGCAAAGCCAAAAACAACCAGCTATTTATAACAATTCTAATGACTACCTCGGTTCAGGTGAGCTCCGTCATCACCTGACCGAGGTGTCTTCTGGGAAACTGAGTCGATTAACAAAACTACAGAAACAGAAAACAAACGTGCACACAGTGCCCTCTAGGGGTGGTCCCTTACATAAATAGTGAAATGAAATGAAAATAAGAGTAAGTTTGAGACCTTAAGAAACAATTTACAAGAAATAAAGAAATAAAATAGAATAAAAATAGAATGAAAATAAGAGTAAGTTTAGTTATAAAACAAGATTTTCAAATTTTTTTTTAAATATATAGTAAATATAAAATATAACAACTTATAAAAACGTATCTGTCTGTAAAAATATTGCAGTAATTTTAAATGAAAATGAGAATAGAAGGAAATGTGAAAATGTCCTGGAAGTGTGCAAATGGGCACATATGTGCAAATGTGCAATTGCCATAAGTGTCCATTTCTATGAGGTGTGCAAAAATGCAAAGGTGTTTTAGTCCAGTGTATTGATCTGGTTGACAGACCATATCACCTGTGGGAAGAAGCTCCTCCTCAGTCTCTGTGTATTGGCCTTGAGGGAGCGGAAGCGCTTTCCTGACCTCAGCACAGAGAACAATCCATTGCTCGGGTGGCTGAGGTCCTTCACGATCTTCCTGGCCCTGGTCGAGCACCGCTTGCTGTAGACTGAGTGCATGTCAGGGAGCTCGGTGTGGATGATGCGCTCAGCTGATCACACCACCCTCTGAAGAGCTCGTCTGTCCTGCATGGTGCTGTTCCCGAACCAGGTTGTGTGATGTGAACACTGAGGTATTTGAAGCTGTTCACTCTCTCCACTGGGCTCTCGTTGATGACGGGGAGACGTCTGGTTGTTCCTTTCCTGCTTAGTGCTGAAGTCCACTATCAACTCGTTTGTCTTACTGACGTTTAGAAGGAGGTTCTTCCTTTGGCACTAGTTCTCCAGATCTCGAATCTCCTTCAGGTAGGCCTTCACACAAAGCTAACCATTTTTAGCAATATTAAAGCTGCATCCACAAACGTAATCAGAAGCAATGAGCTAAACTTGACGTCATGCCTACTTAAAGCTGAGTGAGTTTAATGATCGGTGTGCAACATGTTCACTCACACTAGACACTGTAATCAGCTTTCCTGTATGGTCTGAAGTTATGACCTTTTTGCTCACACTGTACATTAATGCAACCAGTGTGCTAATGCTATATGATAGAACTGTACCCCAGAATGCAACGGAAACGTTTGTTCAGCTGTATTGCAGTGAGATTTGCAGGTATGTGTATGTTAAGGGGGTCCACATGAAATGGAGGAACATTAGACCATGGAGCTGCTCACACTGCAACACAGCTGACCAAAATGTCTGACATGCCAGAAATCCCAGGGGCCAGGTTGCTGGTTGTTCAGGTGATTAATCGGGTGCGGGAACCCTGCTCACACTGCATGTCAAGACAAATGATCACACCTGAACTTCCACTCTCACTCACATGTTCTCTTTCTTATTCTGTTCAGGGTCACAGGGAGCATGGAGACAAGGTTAGATCTTGTACGCCCATGAGCAGCACGTCAGTTTCTTCTCACTTCCTCTCTCTTTCGTTCTTTCTCTCTTCCTCTCTCTGTTTTTCACTGCTACATCATTCTTCTCCTCTGCCTGCACTGTCTCATGGTTTATGAGTGTATATATAATAAAAGAAAAATAAAAGAATAATATAAGTAATGAAACACCTAGTGGCATGATATTACAGTTGTGTGCAAAATGACATTGTAGTGATTGGTTTATCAGTACTTTAATAATAATTAATAATATTATAACATACAAAGGAACTTTATATAGTGTTTCCAACATTGTGGCAACATCTTGAGGAAGAAGTGCATACTGTATGGGCATGATGGTCAGGTGCCCACATACTTTTGGCCATATTGTAATTTTTAACTTCCAACGCGGATCTGTCCTAAAGATGGTCCCATAAGGCAAATTGATATTAAGTTAATATTAAATAAATGTTGTGCTCCCTTTACATGCATATGTGTGTGAGAGTGTGTAAGAGTGTGTGCATCCTGTTTGTTTATGTGGTTTTTGCTCTGAACTATTTTTCACATGCTGATGTGTGAAAGAGAGCAGTGGCTAATGCTGATCCTAAATCAGTGGAACTTAAAGCATCAAGCAAAAATTCTAACAACTTTAGGAAATTATAGTATACAGAACAACATCTAATGCGCTGGTGCAATGTATACATTATTATACACAATTATCACATTATTCTGGTATTTACTGTATATAACTGCTGCACATCTGGGGTGTGCATGAATTCTGCAGCTCAAATGTCTCTGCTCTGATGTGTAACTTCCTCTAACTTCAGCGCATTTAATTCCCTATACAGAGTCTCAGTCTGTCAGTCACGTCCACACAGAGACGCAGACATTTCATGTTTTAGTGAGACCTTTATAGATTAAAGATGTTCTGGTGTTCTTCTGAGCAGGATGAGATGGTGAAGGTCATCTACAAGTTTGCAGACAGTGTTGAAGGTCACGACCCCGACACAGAGGACGAAGACGCTAATGCTGAGACTCGCCCAGAAGCACAACACACAGGTACAGAACGTTTAAGATTGCTTGGACAAAAGTGTTGTAATGCAGACAAAGTGCAGATGTGCAGTAATTCAGGCTTTTATTACAGTGAGTGGAGATGATGCTGGATATCTGTGAGAATGTAGATACTATTAGAGGGAACACAGAGAGGGAACGGAAAACAGTTCCTGATCACCTTGCTTTGATTTTTTTTATTACAATTAGCCATCATTCTTGTGTTACATGTTCTGCATGTGTTTACACGAGGTAAGAGGGGGGTTTGGCTTTGAGCACTTTGAGATGCATGTGAGCTGCATTCTGTACTACACCTGAATACCTCTCTCTCACACACACACACACTGATACTGATACGCTGCTCGACACACTCTGAGAGCTTCTGTGGTATCTCAAGCTGAAGTGTAGGTAGTTGTGTAGGAGTACATCAATTAAACTCAGTTACGTGTATCATTTGCTAAACTGGATTCAGTAATGGGAGTTTGTGTGTTGTGATAATGACAAATTTAGCAAATATACAGACTGTTTAAACATTTCCTAAAGCACAGAAAGAAAATGCAGTTTGCCCCCTTTATTGCCAAACTCAGTGTATATATGATGAACACAGTTGACGTAAGACAAAGTTTATTCACTCACTCCTTGTTTTATTCTGACAATATAATCATATTATATAATTATATCATAAAGCCTGTGAATCAGAAACCTTCGCCTGATTATTACAGTAATGTCACGTCAAATCTGATCAGGAGGCTTCGATTCTTTTTCTGGAATCCTTATGGAAGGAGTCTCCTGTGTCGGCGCTTATTAACGCGAACACAATGTAGAATGTCTTCGGGGCAGTAGAGATTCCCCGTAATATGACAAGCCGTGATTTTCTTTCTTGTGTCAAATTAACTTCTCACAAGAGTGAGGAGAAATCAGCCTGGGGAAAGGGCGACTGATTACATGTACAGTGCCTTGCAAAAGTATTCATACCCCTTCGAATTTTGAATAAGAAGTCTCGTTTGCAGTTTGAGCCGAGCCATGTGGGACTGCAAACGGGATCTCTTGTGGCTTTCTTTCAACAATGGATTTCTTCTATGAAGGCCAGGTTTGTGGAGCGCACGACTAATAGTTGACAGATTCTCCCACCTGAGCTGTGGATACCATTGGGCCTCTTGGCTGCTTCTCTGATTAATGCTTTCCTTGTCCGGCCTGTCAGCTTAGGTGGACGGCCATGTCTTGGTAGGTTTGCAGTTGTGCCATACTCTTTCCATTTTCTGATGATGGATTGAACAGCGCTCTGTGAGATGTTCAAAGCTTGTTCCAGTCCCTAAGTGTTCAACAGTGACATGTCTGAATGACTACCGACCCATAGCTTTAACCCCAGTATTCATGAAGTGCTTTGAGAGGTTGGTCATGACCCACATCAAAGACTCCATCGATGCCACTGTGGACCCCCAGTAGTACGCCTATAAGACAAATCACTCTGCAGATGATGACGTCTCATTAGTGATCCACACAGCCCTTACACACCTGGAGAACAAGAACTCCTATGTCCGCCTGCTTTTCCTGGATTTTTCCTCTGCCTTTAACACCATCTCCCCACAGACATTAGTCCTAAAGCTTTCCTCTCTTGGCTTAAGCCCTACAGTGGGGAACTGGGTCCTAGACTTCCTGACCAACAGATGTCAAATTGTCAGGATCTCCTTCTCCATCACCCTCAGCACGGGCTTGCCTCAAGGTTGCATGCTGAGCCCACTCCTGTTCAATCTGCTGACGCGTGACTGCACGGCAAGACACTCCAGCTGCCATATAGTCATTCGCAGATGACACAGCATTAGTGGGACGCATCACTGACAATGATGAATCCTATTACAGAGAGGAGGTGGAACAACTGGTACAGTGGTGTAGAGAAAATAACCTCTGCATCAATGTAAAAAAGACCAAAGAGCTGGTGGTGAACTTCAGAAAGGGCAAGCAAACTCCTCTCCTCTTACACATTGATGGAGCTGCTGTGGAAGTTGTCCCGAGCTTCAAGTATCTGGGCATTCACATAGCTACGGACTTAACTTGAAGCATCAACACCTCGGGGCTGATTAAAAAGGACTTCACACACCCTGCTCATGATCTATTCCCTCCGGCAGAATGCTGAGGAGCCTTCAGATCAAGACCACCAGACTTAAAAACAGCTTCTACCCTGAGGCAATTAGACTACTGAACTCTAGCCATGCTCTGTAGGTCCTCTCCCATCAAACATGAGGCTGCTAAAAAGGGATAGTATTTAATTACAATATCTGTCTCTATATATTTTTCAAAGTGCAATATATAAGCAACAGGTGCAATACATATATAACTCTGTATATTTTTCTTGCAGTGCAATATATAACCCCATGGTGCAATGTACAAAATGTGCAATATAGGTTTTAAAATGTGCAATACACTAAGTACAGTTTACGTTTTAATTTTTGCATAATATATCTTTGAAACTTGAACGAGACTTAGGCGTTTTCTGCATCTTCTCAAAGGTGTGTCAAATATGGCTCATTACCTCTAAATTTTAAAGCTAGTTCATATTTCTCTTGTGTCCGACGCAATTTTTTTTCTTTCCCCAAAGCAGTGTTTCCCACATAAAGTAGACAGTACTTTATGTAAACCGTACATTTGGGTTTTCATGTCATGTAGAATTAAACTCATAATTACTTTTTAAAAATTTACATTTTACTATTACCAGAGTGACGATGCAAAAATGTTGAACTCACAAAACTACTAAGAACTACAACTTGAAACTAATTACCCGACCAATAAAATAGACTCACACACTTCCGGCCTCTGCGAAGTATACGCTCCCTGTGGTTAGCCCCAGGGTTGTTACCAAGTCATTCTTGAATGCCCGTTTTTTGATATTGACCCTGCTTGTATTTTTGTTTCTGAGTTTAGCCTGATCCCATTTATACCAAACACACATTTCCTAGACCCTTGCTTGTTTTCTCGACTCTCGATTTCGGATTACCCTTACTGGTTTGTTTGACTTGCTCTTAGACTCTTATCAATAAATATCTCAACTGCATCTGCAATCTCCGAGTCTGATTCATGCCATTATGTCCTCGATATAAAATGTATGTTTCCTGACAGAGAGGATTTTCATCATGAGCCATTTTATTTTAGAGTCCATAGTAAATGCCTGTATTCTTCTTCTTCTGCTTCTTCTTCTTATTATTATTATTATGGTTACACATGATCTTATAAATCTGTTTTATTTCTTTCCTTTCCTCTTTCTTTCTTTCTTTCGTATTAGTCATGTGCTACCAGAGGTGGATCAGAAGATTTAGTAGTTAGCACTTACGGGTAGAACGAGGGGAGGGTTAGTAGGTTGGATCGCTGAAATGAAGATCTGTAGATATGTTGCCATGCGCACTCTCACCGTGGCTGGCACTAGGACCCGGAAGTAGTATGGTCGCTAGTTAGATAGCATAAAAAGAAGACAAGATGGCGCTTCACATTGCTGAGTCATTGAGTTTGCCCATGTCCTTGCTGAATCATCGCCGGATTATCTGTGAGTACTCACCGATTCGGGTTATCTTTCTGATTGAGTGTGTGTTTTATTTGTGTAGATTTATTTGTGTAGATCCTTGCGTAAGAGAGTTCTTAGATTAACCTGCGTGATTATCCTGCCTGCTTGTGCTACTTCTGCGTTTGCGTTTTCCGTCCATGCTACAAGGGCTAAGTGCTACATCTTCTGGTCAACCTCCAATAGCCTGTGACATATGTAGGTAGGTAACTAACAACTAAAGTCAATTACAATATTGTCTAATAATAGATAAATGTTTCATTTTGAAATTTAGCTTTTTTATTTAAAAAAATAAATAAATAAATCGGACCACCAGTTATATTATCATACAGTACACCCAGGTGTCCCTAGTTGATCAACATGGCTACACCTTTTACAAATTTACACCTTAATGAATTTATTGAAATTAAATGTCATTACCAATAAAGAACTAAAATACAAGTGAAGCAGCGAGATAATGTTTGTGTTCACTGATTTCTGTCTACACTTATCATTTAAGGCCAAAACTATTTTTGATTATACATTTATGACTAAATGTTCAACAAACCCAATTAAGCCTACAGTACATATAGATTAAAATAAAGAAATAATTTTCCACAATTTCTCCCACACATGCTCTAAGCCTGCAAATGTTTAAGTGTCCAGAGGGTTAGAGAAATGTGAAGGGCATCGCCAGGCCACAGTGTCAAGTCAGCAAAAAACACTTTCTCCATCATTCATCTAGACCTTTAGGTGGCGGTACCACCTACTTTGCCTGCCACAGATAAAAATGAAGATATAGACAAAAAAGATAAAGCGGACGGTGAAGGTATTTAAGATTAATTATTATTGACAAGGTGTCAAAATGTAAGTTTAAACCACATAGTCTGTGGTAAAACATAAATAAATAAAAAATAATACACAGCTTATGTTTGTTCTTAAACTGCAAAAGGAATTCAAATGCTACCTGTGGGTGGTTTAGCATGTGGATTAGCACGTCTAGGTAACTAACACTAGTCAGGTTCAAAGTTTTTTTTTTTTTTTTTTTAAAGGAAAAATGGTAAAAATCAGTCAGTTCGTTACAATATTATTATTAGGCATGCCCTAAGTTAACAGTGTGGTTTGACATATTAAGTTACTTTTTACCTTTAATAATAATAATAATAATAATAATAATAATAATAATAATAATAAATAGTAAGTTAATGTTTCTGTATTGTAAAGCTATGTAGCGTTTTCTCACGGACTCAGGTACAGAGACACAGACAACAGGTTGCCGGGGTGAACACACTTCAGTGATTTATTAATGTTTTGTTGATCCACTCCTGCCTAAGCAGACATGCATACTTAGATGGGGTGGTTGGGTGCGCTGTGTAGTGCGTCAGTGACGCCTGGCTCGGGGCGAGTCGTCCTCAGAGGAGGTGCACCGGCAGCAGCAAGTCCGCTGAGACGAGCCGAGGGAGCCGCTGGAAGAGCAGGGAGGAGAGGCGGAGGTGACTGCCGCACTGCGGAAGGAAGTCCGCTGCAGAGTATTTTCCCAGGGCGAGGATTCCCCAGCACTCTCAGAATCTGTACAGAATGAAGAGAAGAACATAAAGTCAGACTCTCGCAACAACCCATGAGCTCATCCACCCGTGGTAGAGGGTATGTGTCGAACTCTGAAACTTGATTTAGTCTCCGGAAGTCATTACAAAGACGTAAGGACCCATTGGGCTTGGGCACTACCATGATCGGGCTGGACCATGGACTCACCGACTCCTCTAATATGCCTGCTCGCAACATCTTGTCCACCTCAGATTCGATCGCCTGTCGGCGGTCTTCCAGAACTCTGTAGGGCCGCTGGCGTATTACCGTGCCTGGGGCGGTTTTGATGTCATGCTGCATTATGTGTGTGAGCCTGGTGTTGGTCGGTCACTTCATTTAGCTCCTGTACCTGTGTTGGCGTTAGTTCCTCTCCTCGCCGCACGAGTTCCCGTGCCTGTTTATCAGAAGGAGCGATGGCCAGAGCTGAGACGTGCGGTACCGGTTCTATCCATTTTTTTATCAAATTAACATGATATATTTCTGTAGGTTTTCGCTTACCCGGTTGTTGTAGTCTGTAGTTCACCGGCCCGACTTTTTCTACAACTGTGAAGGGACCCTGCCAGTGGGCCAAGAATTTGCAGGTAGCGCTGGGTATCAGGAGGAGGACTCGATCACCGGGTGCGAACTCGCGTCTCTGTGCCGGCCTGTTATAGGATCTCTATGTTCCAGCTGGGCTTTTTCCATATGCTGGCGTACTATGGGCAGCACGCGTTGAATTTTCTTCTGCATATCTTGTATTCGATTATGGAGCGAAACGGGGAGGGCTGTTCCTCCCATGCCTCCTTTGCCACATCGAGCAGTCCCCGTGGTCTTCTCCCGAATAGGAGTTCGAACGGGGTGAACCCAGTGGACGCTTGTGGTGTTTCCCTGACCGCAAAAAGCACATAGGGGAGTAGTTGGTCCCAGTTCCGTCCGCTCTCATCCGCCACTCGCCTCAGCATCCTCTTAAGTGTTTGATTGAAGCGCTCCACCAGTCCATCTGTTTGCGGATGGTATACCGACGTGCGGAGCCGCTTCACCTGCAACAGCCGACACAGATCACACATTAGTTTAGAAACAAATGCTGTACCTTGGTCGGTGAGCAGCTCCTTTGGTAATCCGACCCTGCTGAAAAGGAGTACCAGTTCTCGAGCGATGTTCTTTGAGGTAGCTTTACGTAGGGGCACGGCTTCCGGATACCTGGTGGCATAATCCATGATTACGAGTATGTATTCGTGTCCGCGTGCTGATTTCGGGAGCGGACCGACAAGATCCATCCCAATACGCTCAAACGGCACTCCTATTATGGGTAAGGGGATAAGGGGGGGCGGGTGCCGGTTTCTTTGGTGCCATTCTCTGGCATTCAGGGCATTTTTGACAAAAGTTTTTTACTCCGGCGTCTAACCCAGGCCAATGGAAGCGATCGCGGATTTTTTCTATTGTGTTTTGCGGCCCGAGGTGCCCCCCGAGGATGTGAATGTGCTAGGTGCATTACGGTGTCGACCTTTCCCTGGGGTACTACCAGGAGGTCGCGCGGCTCACCTCTTCTCTTTGTGTGATAGTATAGCAGGCCCCCTTTTACCAGGAAGTACGCCAGCGGGCGTGCGTGTATTTCCTTTTCGTCTTCCTCTTTTTCCTCGTATACCTGGGACCAGCAGTGCTTCAATCGGCTGTCTTCTTTCTGCAGCCTCGAAAAGTTGTCATCATGCGCCACCTGCTGAGACAATGAGAGATGTGTGTGAGGGTAAGAGAGGTGCTCACCTTCTGCCTCGGCATCCGCGCTTTCTGCTTGTGTCTGGGCCATCCAAGAGTGACATGGGAGCGGGGGCTTCTTCTGTCGCTGTCGATGCTCCGTGGGGTTTCTTTTCCCCTTTTTCTTTTTATCTTTTCGAGGCTTTTCACTTAGTCCTGGCCAGTCCACGTAGTGGTTGTACGGTACCCCATGACAGTATGATAATTTTTTCATTAAAATGAAGGAAAAAGCAGACCGTGGTTAGTTAACATTATTGTACAGAACTTAAAAAAATGGAGCATGCTACAACAACGATGCGTAAAAATTATAGTCTCTGTTAAACAAGATGATGATAAATTAATACAATTTATTTCAAAATGTTGAATTGTTGAACATTTTTTATTGGATTGCTATATGTTTTCAATAGATGAATTTGCTACATGCTTGGAAACTTGATCATTTTCTATAACAGCAGATCTGACTGTAGTTTAAGATGAATGTGTATAATAACGCACACCTCGTAGTAGTATAGTGTTCTATTGTCTTCACAACTCGAACACAGGAAGCTACTACAGTTTGGTCGCTTCTTTTACTAGCAGCCTGTATTGCTAACAGTTATTAGCAATATTAAAGCTGCATCCACCACAGGGAGGCACAGGGCCGCTCCAAGGTAATAAGCACGATGACCTACACCTGACCTACTGCTGCTTAAAGCTGTGCGAGTTCACAGATTGTGTGTAATGTGTTCACTCACACTATACATTTTAATCAGCTTTCCTGTGTGGCCTAAAGGTGTGACCTCTCTGCTCACACTGTACAGTAATGGAACCAGGAATGATCGGCGTTCTAGAGCTGTATGTCAGAATATTACCCCTGAATGCAAATGTGAAGTTTATTCATCTGTATTGCAGTGAAAATTAGAGGCATGTGTGCATTAAGTGGATTCACACAACACAGTGGAACAGCAGAACATAGACTCGCTCCCACTGCCACAAGACAACCAAAATGTCTGACGAGGTCTTACGTCACATCTTTGGGGCCATGAGCAGCATAATTCTCTATCTCTCCGTCTCACTCTGTCAGTGTGATAAAATGTTTTTCACAACTACGTCATTCTTTTTTGCCTGCACTGTCTCGTGGTTTGTGAGTGTCTGGACCGGCAGCTCTTTATAGAGTGTTGAAAAACAAAATAATATTTAACATATATACATTTTAAACAATAATTTCCCCTACAGCTTCCCTTATCTCACTCTCTTGAAGCAAATAATAATAATAATAATAATAATAATAATAATAATAATAATAATAATAAATAACTTGGAGCCCATAACTCCAAACCCATAACAATGATTTGCCCTGAAGACTCTTTCATAAAGCAAATTTTACTGTTGCAAAGTTTAATTAAATAAAAGTCCTACCCCCTTTACATGCATATGTGTGTGTGCGAGTGTGTGCAAGATTGCGTGTATGCACCATGTGTGTCTTATGTGTTTGTTTCCATTATCTACTTTTGATCAGTCACTGATGTCACTGCTCCGATGTCTCACTTCCTCTAACTTCATCTACTGACAGCAGCACATTTAGTTTCCTATACAGAGTCTCAGCCTGTCAGTCACGTCCACACAGAGACGCAGACATTTCATGTTTTAGTGAGACTTTATAGATTAAAGATGTTCTGGTGTTCTTCTGAGCAGGATGAGATGGTGAAGGTTATCTACAAGATTGCAAACAATGTTGAAGGTCACGACCCTGACACAGACGAGGAAGGTGCTGATGCTGAGACTCGCCCAGAAGCACAACACACAGGTACAGAAGGTTTAAGTTTGCTTAGGCAAAAGTGTTGTAATGCAGAAACCCCGTTGGGGGCAGTGTAACACACTCGGAGGATAGCGCTAACCGCTCCTTCCGCTTACGTGAGCTTGCAGACGCCCCTGATTGGCTGTAGAGCCGTGATTAATGTGGGAGCACTAAGTACCTCTCATCCCTCCCCTCTGAGAGAGCTCGGCCAATCAGCTCTCTCTAGACCTTCGGCTGCGAGAGGTTACAGCATCACCCGGGGATCGAACTCACCATCTCCGGATGATAGGGCGAGCGCTTTACCACTGCGCCAATCAGCGGCCCCTGCAAATGCTTTTCTGAAGCCATCGCAACCTTTATACACGTTTCAGATCGCACTTGAACCCTTTCTCTCAGCGTATGGCATCACAATGTCACCGCACCAGCCAATGGGAGCAGTGGCTATGCCTGGCCTATCCTTTTAGACGTCTATGGGTGAGACTGCATACCCCTGTGTGACGTACATCTTGAGTGTGTTGTTTGTTGTAGCTGTGAGCTATTTTTTCACATACTGATGTGTACAAGAGGAGAGGGGTTAATGCAGATCTTAGACCACTGGCACTTCTGTCCTGCAGCCTCACAGTAAAGCTTCTGAAAAAGTAAATCCACAAAAAATTCCAGATCTACTGCAGGAACATGTAGACTAAGTCATGTCATATAGAAAACAACAGTGCTAGAAATAAATGTTTCTTAAAAGCAGCAGGGGAAAAGCCATTTTTACTTCATTATTTAGTTTTTTATATGATATTATAAGGAACCCCAATATGATAAACTGGTGTAATATATATATACATCATTATAACTTAACAATGTACTTTTGGTGTGTATATAACTGCTGAATTTTAACAAGAGAAGGTCATGTATTAGTAAAACATGCAGCTCAAATGTCTTCACACTTTGACCACAAGAAGCCAGTGATGCTCCTCCTCTGATGTTTAACTTCCTTTACTGACTGCAGCACATTTAAATTAGTCAACACAAGGAAGTACAGCAGTTCACACGTGAACACACAGAGACACAGTAATTTAGTGTTTTAGTGAGTCTTCTATAGATTAACTATGTTTCACTATTCTGCTGAACGAATCGAAATGGTGGTGGATATCTATGAGAGTGCAGACACTATTAGAGGTCACAACCTCGACCCTGAAGATGGTGACACAAAGAGAGAGCCAGACACAGCGCCACACACTGGTAAGTGTTTTGGCCAAAGTGTTTCCACATGCAGGGTTGTTGATAGAGTAATTCAGGGATATTATAGATTAGTGTGTTTCAGCATGTTTCTGAGCGAGTGGAGATGATGGTGGGTGTCTGAGAGTTCAGATGCTGTTAAAGGTAACACAGAGAAAAAAAAAATTGTCCTGACTTGTGGAGTCACTTAATGCATTTAAATTGGAAATGCAGAGCACGAGACACAATTGGTATGCTATGAATGTATGTATTAATTTTCTACTGCTGAAATTTGCGCACCAGTTTACACTGATAGGCCTACAGTGCCTTCTCCCAATTCCCAGAATGAACATTCATAGCCATCAGCAGCAGTGCCAGCAACATCTGACTTCTAGTTGTGGATTGATGTCATCACTAATAGCAGAGGTCATTTGGGGTTTAGAAATATATATGTATGGACACGGTGTCCAATGACGAGCGCACAGACAAAGTGCAGGCTGGGTCTTTAACCTCTCTAATGACCAGAGGTGAAAAGTAACTCATTACATTTACTTGCGTTACTGTAATTGAGTAGTTTTTTTTGTGTATTTCTACTTTTTAAAATAGTTTTTAAAATCTGTATTTTTATTTTTAAGTATGTTTTGTTTGCAGTATTGTACTTTAAATCATATTCATTAATGAGTAAAAAAAATACAAATAAAAATAAGAAAAATATGATGCTTTGTATAAATGCTTTGTTGCACTCGCGTGTGTGTATCGTATTCTGATCGCGCCGTTCCAGATTCCACTCCAGGTTTTCTGACTGTCCTACATCATCATCTACCTGACCTTCCACACAGTCGCTTTCCGCCCTGATGTCATCAACCAGCGTGACCACGGAGAGAGACCCGGGTGTCAGGGAATACCACCAGAGGGCGCCATAGCGCCCACAGACTCCATTTTGTCTTTTGTTTTCATTTGTAGTTTTTGGTGGACTTCATTCCCCAGAATGCACCTCGGTCAGGTGATGTGGCGCTCACCTGAACCGAGGTTGCTAATTAGCTTTGTTATAAATGTTCCTGAGTTCAGTTTAGTTTTGTCTTGCATCTGTTCGTGTTGGGTTACTGTTTGGTTTGGTTTGTTAAGTTCTTTGTCCTTCTAGTTCTGTGTGTTCCAGGCTCTGTGTTCTCCTGGTTTGTCTGTCTAACTCTCAGTCTGTTTGTAATGTCTAGTTTGTCATGTTTATAGTTTATCCCTAGTTTAAGTTCATGTCTGTTCCTTTGGTTCCTTGTTTTGTGTTCATTAAAGACTTTTGCTAATTTCACCTTTGCTATTATGCCTTTCTGTCAGTCCGCAAATAGTACCCGTGACAGCGGGAAAGAGGGGGTGTGTAGGCGAGGTTTTTGTTGTGTTGGAGAGATTATTTTTGGATTGTGATTTTGCCGTTTTGATATTTGGTTGATGTTTTCTAGTTTTGACTTTTAGCCTCCCATTGACTTTGATTATTGCTTTGCTCCTTTGGTTTGGTTGCTTTTTGTATATATTTTTAGATAATTTCACTATGTTCACTGAAGCTGATCTTACATCCCAGTCTAGGGTTGGGTCTAACACCCTATTTAAGCGACCACTTTGCTTTTCAAAAACAAGAAAGACAACAGTTAAACTTTTTTATGACCCACTTTTTATTTTTACTTGAGTAGATTTTTATAATAGAAACTTTACTTGTACTTCAGGTAAAATTTCACTGAAGTAACAGCATTTTATCTTGAGTACAAAATGTGATTTCCACCTGTGCTAATGACACTTGTTTTTGCATTACACATGCACACACGTGTCAATACACAGTACACGTGTGCATACAGACACAAAATATATGTTTTTTACACACACACACACACACACACACACACACACACACACACACACACACACACACACACTCATACAGTTACAGTGTTATAGTAAACAGTACACTTTGCATGGATGTTGATTATACCAGTGAGAGAAGGGCACTAAGACCGAGCAGGGAAGATGATTCCTCACAAAACCACAGTGCGCAAGAGAGAAAAACATTTGAGGCTCGGCGTCAAAACAAGAAGCGCATGCATGCTACATGATACTTCATACTTATAAACCAAGATTTGCTCATTTCTCAAGTAAAAATTTGAAGGTGAGAGAGA